>JAAGEH010000165.1:2957006-3002232 GCA_011751065.1 Lasiurus cinereus
ACAGAGAGGAAAGGAGAGGGATAGAGAGTTAGAAACATCGATGAGAGAGAAACATCGATCAGCCACCTCCTGCACGCCCCCCACTGGAGATGTGCCTGGAACCAAGGTACATGCCCTTGACCGGAATCAAACCTGGGACCCTTGAGTCTGCAGGCTGAGGCTCTATCCACTGAGCCAAACCTGTTTCGGCAAATTGCTTGATTTTTATTAATAGAACATGACTTAGGTGATAAGCTTGGGTAAATCATTTAGTATCTCTGGACATGCCATTTTCAATCACTTCTCTATCTTTGTCATAGGACATAAGTGTGATTTGTTTTCCTAATGAACCTTCAGTAATTTTTTCTGAATATGGCATTATGTTGTTTTGCATTATGGTATTATATTTATATCAACTTACCAAGTTTTAAGTCTTGCTGGTAATATTTGGTAACTCTGGAGCATTTATCTCCGTGCTTGATAGTGATGGGTATTAAATCTTTTATCCAGCTCTATTGTTTTCTAAAATTTGTTTTTGCCTTATTTAAAATGAAAACTTTCCTATCAAACTTTCATATTGAGGTTTTTTGGGAGATGTGAAAACAGAACACATTACCTAATATTTATGTTATGATTTGTTTAGTTTATATATATTATCTAATTTGATCCTTATAAAGATAGGTATGCATGTTGTTGTCTCTGTTTCATTTATGTTTAAGACCTGGTAGGACTTCTTTGCTAAGTAAAATGTGTTCTTAAGTTTGAGAGTGAAAATATGTATTTTGTATTTTCACTGCAAAGGCCAGAAATATGCAGTTTTACTTTACTGTGTTCCTGGAAAGTCAGTGATTTGAGAGTAGAATGAGAAGCAAAATGCTGAGTGTTGGCTATCATTTTCATCTATCTATAGTCTGTAAGACTTAAAGACATACTATATTGATTACTTTTTTTGTTAAAGTAAAAGTAAGTTTCTTGAAGCTCAGGATAGTTATGCAAAGGAAGGGCCCTTGGATACAGGATGGGAGGACAGGGGAGAAGCCTGGGATTAGCTACCACTGCCCACTGCTCCCCTGGTTGCAAACTTTGTTGGAATGCTTAGAATTTAGAATAGAGGAAACAAAGGTATACACCTGAGAAAGGGGAACAAGTGTCCTCAAAGAAGAGTGAGCCTGGCTTTGATTTTTAAAATAGATAATCTTTTTTGCCTTTTGCTAGTGTCTTCAGGTTTCAAAGTGCTAATTTGTATAATAATTCAGAGCTTTAGTTTTGTATATCAGAAAACCAAGATGATACCCTTGAATTTTTAACAGAGTAGTAACATGGTTTGTTATATTTTTATTATACTTTAAGAGTTTATATAATAGAATAATGTAGTTTAGGTACATATTTGAACAATTAAGACAGATGTGTAAATGTGCATAGACTATAATTATATTAATTAAATTCTGGTTTTGTTCAAAGGTGAAACCATAATTTCTCCCCATTAATGTAAAAGCTACCTGGATCTATATCCTTGGTCTTTGCAGTCTATCTTCTTCCCTTCTCCCACCTAACCCCCAACACTTAAATGATAGTATAATGACATTGATAGGGTTCAGATAATTGAAAATACTCGAATCCTTTAAATTAAAGCACATTTTTTGCCAGCTCAAACACAAAAAGTACTTCAGAACTATAAACAACAACCACAACCAGGCCAGATCTCAGAAGGCAGGTAAAAACCAAGTGGGTGAAAACTGGGCCACAGGCCCCTTGCCTGCATCACTACATCACTATCCTTCAGGCTTTGCCTATGTCTGGGGACACATGGAAAAAGAGAACCTTCCCAATTGGATTGCAAGTTGAGGAAATTGGAGGTCTCACGTTCAGTGAATATAGAGATATCTTCTTGGAAAGAGAAAGATTTTGCTTGCTTACACACACACACACACACAACATCCCTGCATCATAAGCCATCTATAATCATTTTGATTTGCTTGAGCAGCACAATTGGACTTTTATAAATTATGTAAAAAATAAAGCCATTTCTGTATCCTTTGCAGATTTTTGCTCAGTTTCCTAGAATATTCAGAGTGTCCACATTCAAGGGCCCACCACACTCTCAAAATATGCTTGGCTTTCAATATATTAACATCTATTGCTGGCCTCAAGCTTTAAATACTGACACAGCCACTAATGTTAGTGATGCCAGATCAGTCTGTATGATTATGCTTTTAGAGAACAAAAGAGAATGTACCTATCACTCAAAAAGAAGGCCTTCGAGCTTTTCAGACATAAAAACAGTAAACTTCCGTGGGAATATTCCTCTTTTCTACTGAACTTTTAAAGTAAAAAAAAAAATCGACCACTGTAGGTGTTACTTATTTACACAACACTTTTCTAACACAAGCTGTGAGTACATTCTATTCCCCTAACAGAGTTTATTAACTAATATATTTTTATATAGGCAATTTCTAAATTCATATTTCTTTACAATTTTACCCTATTTTGTACTTAATAAACTTTATTTCAATAACTTAAAAAAAAGCACACTATTCAGTAGCATTTAGCAATTTTAACAATGTACAGCATCAAACATTTTAGGAAAGGAAAGAACAGTAACATCCAATGGAAACTGATGACATTTCAGGAGGCAGAAGGTAATTATTAAAATTAAAATGTAGACCGTCACCCTGTGGACTAAAGGGTCCCAAGTCTGATTCTGGTCAAGGGCATGTACCTCACTTGCAGGCTTCTCCCCGGCCCAGGCCCTGGTCAGGGCTCAAGCAGGAGGAACCAGTTGATGTATCTCTGACATCATTTTTGTCTTTCCTTCTCTTTTCTACTCTCTCTAAAGATTAATGGAAAAATATCAGCAGGTGAAGATTTTAAAAAATTTTAAATGTATTCAGTTTGAATAAGATTGGTATTGACCAGCCTTGGTGTTCTGGAGCCTGAAGCAAATAATGATCACTTACTCATGCAAGCTGGCTGGAGAGAGGGATCAAGACACTATAGTTTGGAGCTTTATCACACTGACCTAGACTTACAATTGGAGAAAATAGCACCCAAATCTATCTGCCTGCCTGTCTGTCTGTCTGTCTATCATCTATCTATCTATCTATCTATCTATCTATCCATCTATCCATTCATCCATCCATCCATCCATCCATATGACTAATATGCTAATTGTCCCTCCAACAGTTTGTCCATTTGACCAGTTACTATGATGCATACTGGCTACCAGGGGGTAGATGCTCTGACCATAGGTTAGCTTGCTGGTGGGTCTGGCCAAACAGGACTGGGCGAGACAAGCCGAACATACCCTTGAGCCCTCCCCTTGGTCCCTTCCTGGCCTACCAACCTCCCACAGTACCTCCCCAGCTGACCCCAATCACTTTAATCAACACTGGGCTAGATGTGCCGGACATGCCCTGGAGCCCTCCCGCAACCCCTATTGATCATGCACCAGTGTGGTCCCTTGGCCTGCACCCGCTTTCAATCCAGGACCCCTTGGGGGATGTCCGCAGGCCAGGCTGAAGGACCCCACCAGTGCACAAATACATGCACCAGACCTCTAGTTTTAATAAAGAGGAACCTCTGAGCACCATGTCTGAGATCCTTTCTTATACCTGCACTACTGCCAGTGTCAGCTATAAAGGTATTTGTCAAGATAAATTAGTATAAAACCTCTTTGGAGCCCTATGGTTGAGGCTGTCAAATAGTTTAGATGTAACTAGAGTACTAATCAGATGGGATCTTTATTATAATGCTTAGCAAGCAGAGCAGACTTCACCATGAAATCAAATAGCTTCGCTTTTAATAAAATACTGTATTCTTTCAGATAAATAACATACCCTTGTCTTACAGTAAATTCTTATTTTAATTTAATACTTAACAGCTTCTTGATAAATGACGATTTTAGTATAATTGGTACTGCTTGTTTAATTAAAACCTTCTCTACTTTGTGACATTTCTTTTTTAAAATATCACTGATTTGAGCTCTTAACTGTGAAGTAACACTGTTCTTTTTTTGCCTAAATAATTCAAATTGAAAATTGTGAGTGGATATGTATTCCATTATGTGGGAAAGAAATATCACTTTTAAAAGCAAGTAAACCTTTAGAAATTTTGATGGATTCCAAGATGGCAAAATCCTGGAGAGTATAAGAATACCTTAAGAGGCTGTAGTTAAAGCATTTCACCATTTTATTTCTAATATGAAAATAATTGTAATTTAGAAGTAATTTTAAGCTTGCAAACATTTCTTTTGCAGAAATATTACCTAAATTTACTGAAGTGAAACAGAATGGATCTCCTTCTAAAGAGAAAGTAAAGGTAAGTTATTTCTCCATTTTTACTCTATCTTAGAATTTTAAAATTATCCTATCTAATAAAAGAGTAATATGTAAATTGATCATATCTCCACTACACCCACAAGCCATGCCCACCAGCCAATTAACCCAATCTCTCTATGGCCACAGAGAGAGCAGGAGGGAGGCTTGGGTTGCCCCTGGTGATGGAAGAAGCCAAGTTTTCTGCACACCCTCGCCAACAACAGGCCACCGCTTAAGGCAACAAAGTTTCAATGGCTGCTGCCAGAGAGCCAGCAGAAGGCTTGGCTCTGCTCCAGGCTACAAAGTTTCAATTGTAGAAGATAAATACATAAATAAATACCAAGGTCTTTGCTTAGGTCTTTGCGGGGGAATTGCTGGCCTGCAAACCACCACAGGCCCCTTGCCCAGACCACCCCCGTCATCCCGTATATTGGGCCACTAGTATATGTTATAACTCACTAGTATAGTAGTAGCTTTATTTGCAATTGGTTGGTTGTTTGATATACATGAAGACTTGTTACTCTATTCAGTTTGTCAAATGTTCAAAGATTTCTTACGAACAAATATTGAATAGAGAAAGTATTAGACTACATTTTTCTAATAAAATATAACTATTATATAAGTCAAACAGATAAACAGAACAAATTACAGTGGTACCTTGAGATACGAGTTTAATTCATTCCGTAACCTTGAGGCGTGGGAAACTATGAGATGCTCGAGGGTAAACTGGTGGGTCATGTGCAGCCGGCCGATCTGCGCGATTACTCCTATCTCAAATGTTGCTCGTATTTCAAAGCAAAAATCGTTCATATCTCAAAAATCTCATATGTTAGGGCACTCGTATCTCGAGGTACCACTGTATAGAATTTTTGACTTACTCTTGTGAGTCTAAATATAGAGGGCAGCCTTGGTGTTCCCATATATTACACACAGTAGGTGGAATAAGGGCTTAGCCTAGTGCCTTTCACAGCATAATCATTAAGTGTTAACTATTATAATATAGCTTTTTAACTGTGTACTGAATCAGAATTTGTTGATAGTCATATGGGTCAAACCATCATGTGATTTTAACCACCTCTTTCTTTAGGTCTGTAATTGAGTGAAGAAAAAGGGGTAAAAGAGGATTTGTCACTAGATTTGGTATAAAGGCTAAGTTTTTATTTTCAGTAGATCACAGGAAAGTATTTAAAAATAAGTAGCACTGCCCTAACTGGTTTGGCTCAGTAGGTAGAGTGTCAGCCTGCAGACTGAAAGGTCCCAGGTTCAAATCCAGTCAGGGGCATGTATCTTGGTTGCAGGTACATATCCAGTAGTGGGTGTGCAGGAGGCAACTGATTGATGTTTCTCTCTCATCAATGTTTCTAACTCTCTATTCCTCTCGTAAAAAGTCAATAAAATATATATATATTTAAAAAGTAGCACTATTTGATAATATATATGAAAATCTATGTGTACTAGTAATTATGACTTCAGGCTTTCACTAACTACTTAGTATAAGCTATGTATATGATAACCAAGATATTTAATCTTTCTAAACCTTGGTTTTCTCATTTGTAAGATAGAAATAATTATACCTTATAAATTTGTGTGACTTAAGTAATTTCATATTCAAAGATAGCATTAAATTATATTCTTTTCTTATGTTTCTATATTCTTATATTTTGTGTGTGGTTAAAACTCTAAAGGTAATTTTATTTAACTTTGTCTTAACAGATACAATCTTCTATGCAAGATATAACTTCTAGTACTACACATTCAATTGGAGCTGCACCAGATCATTACCAGTTAGCAATTAATCATCAAGAATTAGAACAAAAACAGAGTGTGGAAAACATTTCACCTTTACAAATCCTGCCTCCCTCAGGTAATAAATTAGCAAGTAAAAGGCTGCAAATGAGAAAATGACTTCTAAATCTGTATATGAAAATGAAAACTAGAGGCCTGTTGCACAAAGAGATTTGTGCAATAGACCTTTCTTCCCTTGGCTTCCAGCACCAGTTTTCCTCCAGCACCCAGGACTCAGGCCTTTGCTCCAGCCGGAATCTGCTGCCTTTGCGGCAGACTCCAGCCAGAGTCTTTCGCCTTCATCTTCACTGCAGGCTTGGGCCAGAGTCTGTCATCTTCGCTGCAGACTCCAGAGTCTGCAATGTTTATCTTCGCTGCGGCCAGAGTGCTGCTCCTGTAGATCCCTTTGCCCCCTTCCCTTCTCAAAGCAGGCATCCTGCCTGGCCTGGCCACTTCACACCTGGAGCAGCTGGGCAGCGGCCATCTTTGTCCTTCTAATTTATTCCCTCCTGATTGGCTAGTGGGCATAGCAGAGTGATGGTCAATTTGCATGTTTCTCTTTTATTAGAGTAGATGCTAAGGTCCCCCTAGCTGGTTTGGATCAGTGGATAGTGTCAGTAGACTGAAGTGTCCCAGGTTCAATTGTGGTCAAAGTCATATGCCTGGATTGTGGGCTTGATCCCCAGTAGGGAGCATGCATAAGACAACTGATTAATGACTCTCTTTCATTATTGACGTTTCTACCTATCTCTTCCTCTCCTTTCCTACCTGAAATCGATAAAATAATATTTTTTAAATTGCTAATGTCATCTTAATTGCTATGTATCTAAGATACTGAAAATCATAACTAATACATTTCAGATTAGAAATAATCACTGAAGCCGAAACCGGTTTGGCTCAGTGGATAGGGTGTCGGTCTATGGACTCAATGGTCCCAGGTTCGATTCCGGTCAAGGGCATGTACCTTGGTTGCAGGCACATCCCCAGTGCCGGGGTGTGCAAGAGGCAGCTGATTGATGTTTCTCTCTCATCGATGTTTCTAACTCTCTATCCCTCTCCCTTCCTCTCTGTAAAAAAATCAATAAAATATATATATTTTTAAAAGAAATAATCACTGAAACACATTGTTAGAAATTACATGCTGCATACCCAAAGGCACTCTTTACATTTGAATGAAAATTTATATGTACCCTTCACATGCTACTTATTTCGTATTCATTATACAGTATACAGTGGCATGTTTGCTATATAAAAAGCCTGTCACTGCCAGAGCCCATACTACCAAGTTCTGAGCAGACTTGTGAGATGTTGCTCTTCATTCCATGATGCCTACATGGGTTGAAAAGGTAAGATGGAATAAGGAAAAGGATATTTAGAAATTTCATAGGAAGAAATGGAATTATATAAATTAGAAACAGTTTACAGCTAAGCAAACTTGGGCTAGAAATACTTGCCTAATGATGGTTTTTATTTACCAAAAAAGTCTTCTGAAGTTATCTAGCTTTATATTGTTAGATTCATTTGACTTTATAAATGCCTTATAGATTGTCAGAAGTGGAGGCATTGCCAGTCTCAGAACTGTTCTCCTAGGGATGTGTGGCACAAAGGATATTCTCTGATAGTGATGAGCACAGCCTAGGGAGTAAACCTTGAGACTAATGTATTTGGGGCAAGACTAGAGGCAGGTGTGGATATTCCTTATGCATGGCTGCTTCCCTCTAGGCAGCTCCTGGATTTCCAGTTGGCCTTCCAAAGCAGAAAATTTCTTTTTATTTTAATAAATCTTTATTGTTCAGGTTATTACAATTGTTCCTTTTTTTCCTTCCATATCTCACCTCCACCCAGTTCCCACCCCACCCTCTGCCCTTACCTCCCCTGCATTGTCCTCATCCATAGGTGTATGATTTTTGTCCAGTCTCCCTGCACCCTCTCACCCCTTTCCCCCTGAGAATTATCAGTCTACTCCCTTTCTGTGCTCCTGATTCTATTATATTCACCAGTTTATTCTGTTCATCAGATTTTTAATTCACTTGACTTTTAGATTCACTTGTTGATAGATAATGTATTTTGTTGTTCATAATTTTTATCTTTACCATTTTCTTCTTCTTCTTCTTAAAGAATACCTTTCAGCATTTTATATAATACTGGTTTGGTGTTGAACTCCTTTAGCTTTTTCTTATCTGTGAAGCTCTTTATCTGACCTTCAATTCTGAATGATAGCTTTGCTGGGTAGAGAAATCTTGGTTGTAGGTTCTTGCCATTCATCACTTTGAATATTTCTTGCCACTTCCATCGGGCATGCGTAGTTTCTTTTGAGAAATCAGCTGACAATAGAATAGATGCTCCCTGTAGGTAATTAACTTTTTTTCTCTTGCTGCTTTTAATATTCTCTCTTTGTCTTTTGCTCTTGGCATTTTAATGATGATGTGTCTTGGTGTGATCCTCTTTGGATTCCTTTTGTTTGGGGTTCTGTGTGCTTCCTGGACTTGTAAGTCTATTTCTTACACCAGATGTGGGAAGTTTTCAGTCATTATTTCTTTAAATAGGTTTTCAGTATCTTGCTCTCTCTCTTCTTCTGGCACCCCCACAATTCTGATGTTGGTATGCTTGAAGCTGTCCCAGAGGCTCCTTACATTATCTTCACATTTTTGGATTATTTTTTCTTCTTGCTTTTCCAGTTGAGTGTTTTCTGATTCAAGTCAAATTTTTGACTTGATTCTTGTCTTCCTCTGGTCTGCTGTTAAGTCTCTATAATATTTTTTATTTCAGTCAGTGTATGTTTAATTTCTAGTTGGTCCTTTTTTTATCTCCTCTTGGGTCTCACTAAATTTATCCATCTTTTCTAGGAAATTCTTAAAAAACCTTGTAACCCTGGTTTTGAACTCTTTATCCAGTCATTTGTTTTCCTCCTTTTCTTTTGTTTGTGATCTGTGCTTTTATCTCTGCATATTTAGCTGCTTCTCTGAGTTGGTAGAGTAGCTTTGTGTGCTAAATGTCCTATGTGGCCTAGTAGCTCTGCCTCCCCAGTTACCTGAGGTGGACATTCTTGGTACACCCCTCTGTGAACTGTGTGTACACTCTTGTAGTTAATTCTTGAGAGTTGTTAGTATCACTGGGGGAACTGACCTCCAAGCCAATTGGTTGTGAGGATCAGCTGTGTCTGCACATGTGGGCTTGCCTCCAGACCTCTGCCTTTCGCATGCGAGCACGTGTGAGCTTCCAGTCCTCTGCCTTTCTGGTTCCCCTGAGTTTCCGTGTGCTCTAGGGACCCCTATGAGTCTGGGTCCCCAGGGTCTCGCCCAAAACTGGGGTTCAATGCAGTTGTACCTGAATTTCAGTGCTGTTGTGAGGTTGTGTTTTCCTCCCACACAGCTTTTTACAGTTCCTCTGAGTCTTCATGAGTCCCTCTCTTTATTTCTAGTTGTAGAATTTTCACTCAGCCAGTTTTCCTGTGGTTCTGGATGGTGTTCGGTCTGTCTTTTAGTTGTAATTTTGAAGTTGATGTGTTAGGCAGCAGCTTAGGTGTTCACCTATGCCACCATCTTGGTTTCTTTTCCAAAGCAGAAGAAATTTCTAAGCTGTTTTTCTATAGCATGGATTAGGAGCAATAGCAAAGTTTGATACACCTTTATTGCTTCAGTAAACCCCACTATTTTGTAGAGATCAAGAGAGAAAATATCCAAAGCAACACTGCAGGGCATTTCAGGAAAAAGAATAATAAAAGATCTAGAGTGTAAAATATTTATTCTTTTCTAAGAAAAAGATTTTCAAGATACTCAGGAGAATTACTGAAGGTGTAGTGGTTCTAGGTCATGATCATCTTGAATACCAGTGCTAAATGTTGGTCTTTTATTTTGTAAAAATAAAACAAAAACAAAAAACAATTTCAATCAGGAGTGTGACAACATTAGAATTTATATTTAGGAAGAGAATTACTACTTACTATATGGGAAATGAATTGAGATGAAGATGCTCTGATGTAGTTGAGACTAAGTAGAAAATCTAAGTGCCATAGTCTAAGAAAGAAATTATGAGGACCAGAATTAAGGCAGTAAGTATAGACAACTAAGGACCCAGTGCACAAATTCATGCACCTTAAAAGGAACTATGGGCTGTGAGGTTGTGGTGGGTATAGGGATGGAATGTGTCTTAGCCCATCCTCTGTGCCCACATCTGGTCCTCTTGTCTGCCTGCAGCCCTGCTCCCACCCCTGCTGCTGCTCCCATGCACTGATGGTGCGGCCCCACTTTCACCTGTTGACAGCAGAAAGTGATTGGGGCTGGTGTCAGAAACAGGTGTGAACAGGGCCGACGCTGTCAACAGGTGCGAGTCAACTGCTGCCCCAATCACCTCTCAGGAGCAGGGGGAGGTGGAAAAATCCTCAAGGGCAATCGGAGCTGGTAGCTGCTGCTCATACCTGCTGACGGTGCCAGCAGTAGGTGCGAGTGGGGCCAGTGCCAGAAACAGGTGCAAGCACTGGGCAGGACCATGGTGCACAGGAGTAAAGAATTTTCAGTAACCACCAGAGGCTCATACCAATGACAGTGACCAGCACCCTGCCTTGGTCTGCTGCCCCCGCTCACCTGCTCCACCATCTCACCATGGCCGATGCCCACCATATTCCATGCTCTACCTCCTGTTGCAAATGCCCACCATGTTCCACACACACGCCCTGGTGGTCAGCACACATCATAGCAAACGGTTGTTCGGTTTTTTGGTTGTTCTACTGTTTGGTCTATTTGCATATTAGGTTTTATATATATATATATATAGATAGGTAAATAATTAGTGAGGTATTTATATGGCAGAATTGGTAGGCATTGGTAGAATTAGTATCTTACCAGGGTTTTATCCAATAGTTGGGTTGAAAATAACAGGCCAATGCTCATTTTGGATATGTGAGATGCTGCAGAATATCTAATTGGAAATATACAATCAGAAATAGGTGGAGACTAGTCCTAGCTGGTTTGCATCAGTGGATAGTGTTAGCCTGTGGACTCAAGTGTCCCAGGTTCGGATCTGGTCAAGGCCACATGCCTGGATTGTGGGCTCGATCCCCAGTTGAGGTGGGGGGGGTGTAGGAGAGCATATAGGAGGCAGCCAATCAATAATTCTCTCTCATCATTTATATTTCTCTCTCCCTCTTTCCCTTCCTCTCAGAAATCAATAAAAATATTTTAAAAAGAAGTAGATAGAAACTATAACATGACTTGGGAATTCTCAGTATGTAGAGAAGCTACTTGAAGCCATGAGAATGAATGTATGAAAATACTCAGGAAAATGTGCAGAGCAGGAAGAGAAAGGTTGAAGATAAAATTCTAGGAAACAAAAGTTCCTCATTAACTGGAAAAAAATAAGTTAAAAGGAGATCATCAAAGGTGGAAAAAGAGGAAAAAATGGCATAACAGAAGTGTAGAAAGAGAGGTTTTTAGAAGGAAATTATCACTGAGAGTATTACAGACTACAAAGCATTAATACATTAGGATAAGAAATGTGGAGACAGGATTAAAACTGGAAATGTGAGATTTTTTTTTTTTTAGCTTTTGAAAAAGCTCTTTTAATTACCATTATAACTGGGTCCAAAACCAGATTATTGTAAATTGAGAATTAATGGAATCTGAAGATAGCCAGCCTTGTCAGAAGTTTGTTGGTGAAGCATATAGGAAGGAAAGATACCTGTGACTTTAACACTAAGTTTTTTTTTCCCCTAAGACTGGGAGACATTGTTTTGCTTTGAGTTTTTTAATCAGGGATTTGAACATGTTTAAAAACTGGTCAAAAGGGAAAAGTTGCTGTTTTCATTATGGTAGGTTAAGAGAAGAATGATAGGGATAGCCTTGAAGAAGAGAATAAAGAGAATGAAAAACAATTGGAAAGAAGAAAGTTAAGATGTTTTTTTTTTTAATCCTATCTATGAAAAGGTAGGCTTGACATATCTAAGTCTTCAGTTGAAATCTGTTATTGTATTACTTCAATTTCTGTTTGCATGTGATTATAACATTATGTGTAAAGAGAAAGTTTGGGTGATGGTAGAGTGGCTGGCTGGCTGTTCTGCTACACTTACTCATTTTTCAGATGCAACATGGTTTGCATTTGAGAACTGTAGGTGGCACTATGTTCAAGAGAAACTAAATATATAAAAGCTATAAAATGTACATAGAATTTCACTTTGCTGGAGTTTAATCTCGATAAAAAAAATTGGGGGTTAAACCTCTAATTTAAACAATGAAAGTAAGAAAAACATTACTGAAGTTTTCTTAAAAAAACATATGACAAAATATTAGAGTAAGCAAAATATTTTTAAAATTGAATTTTTGGTATCACCAGCTTTTAAAAAAACACACACACAAAAAAAAACCTCTGCCATTATCTCTACATGAACTGAAAGATATCTAATTTTTTTCCTTAAAATAAGCTGACATTTTTAGTTATAAGGAATTACTACCTTATCCTTATAACTTAACCTTTCCCCAGCTTATAAACCTCTCAATTTTATTAAGAATTTTTTAAAAACCAAAATTTATGCTGTCATCAGTGTGGATTTGCATGCAAATGGAAAGATGCATCAAAGAGTTTGCTATCTAGCAGCAAAAAGCAAACAACTGGAATATAAACTAAAAAATATATGCCCTAAAAGAATCAAAAATAAAATTTAAGAAGATGGTAAGGCAAAATAACATGATCTCTTTGGCAGATATGTATTTTACAGGATAAATAAATACCATTTGAGATGGATATTAGAGAAAAAGTAAGACTTACCTATGTATATCTAGTATTGGAAGGCATTCTGTATGGTGGAAACAGAATAAATTAAGGTATTTAGGAAACCAGTCATTCGATGTGGTTAAAGCTTTGACTGGATAAACAGAAATACAAGGAAATAAATTTGGAAATGTAAACCTGGGTCAGAAAATAAAGAACCTTGATATGTAAAGACTTTGGACATGATGGCAATGGTATAGTCAGTGGGTAAACAATGAAAGTTTTTTTTTTTTTTTTTGAGCAAAGGGGTGTGCTTCAAGATGATTAATCTGCCAGTATTATGTAGATCAGTTGGAGGAATGGAGCAGAGACCAGAGGAGGAGGAGAGCAACTGGGCTGTTGCTTTAATTGTTGATAATAATCTGTATTATATCCTTAAGCCTCTTATCATTTTACTTTACTGCAGGGCTTTTTAGCCATGTTCCAAAGTATAGGCTTTATAAGCTAGTGATCTCCTGTCATAGCAGTAGGCCTGAAGCTGACTTGCATTTGCTCAAGTGTACAATGATCCTTCCTGGGTGATCATCTTGGTGTCTATGACTTCTAGTCTCATTTTTACAACTCAAGGATCCAAGCCCCAGATATATTAATATAACTACTGAACACCTATTCTTAAACATAAGTGTGTCAAACAGCATTTCAAAACTAAATTTTCCTTTTTAATCCCCATATTTAAATCATTTCTAATTGTTGATAAGGGCACTGCCACCACTTACTCCAAATTAGCAAACTGAGAGTCATTTAGAATTTACTTGACATATATACTCTTTCTACTTCTTGAATAACATTTGGCCCCAAGCAAAGAAAGGATATATAGTTCTGTACTTATAACTTTCCTCCCCGTTTTTCCATTCCTTGTTGAACTGAGAAAGCATAGGTATATTTGGCCATCCTATATAATAAAAGGCTAATATACAAATCAACCAAATGGTGGGATGACCTGTCACTATGACATGCACTGACCACCAGGGGGAAGATGCTCAATGCAGGAGCTGATCCTTGGTGATCAGTGCACTCCCTCAGAGGGAGTACTGCTCAGCCAGAAACCAGCAAGCACAGCAGTAGTGGCAGGAGCCTCTCCTACCTGTGCAACAGTACTAAGGATGTCTGACTAACAACTCAAGCCCACTCCCCCACTTCAGTCGGCCATCCCCAAGGGCTCCCAGACTAGAAGTGGGTGCAGGCCGGGGTGAGGGGACACACCCCCAAGTGCACCAATTTCGTGCACTTACCTCTAGTATAGGAATCTACACATTTAAATTTTGTTCATTCCTACATCCATTGATAATGTTTTGTTTCACCCTCCTATGCTCACTTCCTATCCTTTAATGTTCTTCTCTTCTTCAAGCCTCAACTTCAACTAGTGTGATTTAGCCAGAGGATCAGTCAAGGGATTGATGGGTGGTAGAGCAGGTGGCCAGGAATTTGTGAACTTGAGTCAGTGAATAAAGGTAATGGTACAGTTTTTATTTGTTCCCTCTGTCCTTTTGTCACTCGTTAGGACTTATAGACTATAACTAGAGAGAATTGAAACAGAAGTGACCCAATTAAGTTTCATGTATCAAGATGCTCTTGATCAGAAATGACCAAAAAACTCAGCTCAAACTGGCGTAAACAATAAGGAATTTTGTTACCACACAAAACCAGTAGTCCACATATAGGTCAGTTATTTAGGCATGGTTTAACAAAGGTGCAAGCTCTTTCTGCATTTGTCTTCATCCATAATAAATGGGATATTTGTATAAAAGCTTAATAATTAACAGGATTGCATAGTTCTCTTCATCTCGAATCAAACCAACCTTTTGCTATTCCCATCCTCTCACTATCTACTATAAATTCTGGTGTCTTATTTCTTCCATTCTTTGAGTTTTCTTTGTTCTCAGTTTGGCCACCAGGAGCATCTTTCCCTAGAAGCCCTACATTGGCTTACACCTTCTCTTTCTTAAATGATCCATGTGGGTAGGATTACTGTGATTGGTTTGTTCCAATGGAGCTCAGGTCACCCTACACACTGGAGGACTGCTGTAGTTTTGGAATAGATAAAATATATTTTGATAAGTGAACCACAATGTCAGCTTTAATTTATGCTGATAAAAAAAGGGGGGAGGGGAAGGGGACAGAAATAGAGGTGGTAAATTTAAAGTGAAAATGTTTATTTTACGGTATAATGATTCCCAGGAAAGTTGAGAAGCATCAAAAGTTTCTGACCCAGAGAGGGGGACAAAGACAGATTCTGGACAAGCAAGGTGAACTGTTTTGATTATACTGTTTTTAAAATGTTTGCATCTAGGTGATTATGAAAATCACTTGAATGGCCTAACTGTGATGCATCAGTCTGGTGATGAGACAATGGTGGTCGAGTCTGAATGTCAAGTTTCTGTGCAGAAGGTAAAAGTAATGTTATTTTTTTCTCACATGTATTAAAGGGATTTACAATTTAATACGGTAATGGCCCTAATTGACTTGGATGAGATTTTGCATTTCTAAATCTAATTTTTGCCTATTAAAAAATAAGTTACCTGTGAACAACAACCTTTCCCCAACCTTAGTTCTTATGATTATATTTATTTGTAAATTCTATAATGCTGGTATTTGCCAGATATCTGGGTTTTTGTTGTTTATTAAACTATCACCTGAGGACATACTTGAGAGAGAAACATCAATTGGTTGCCTTCTATGCCTTTCTTATGGTATCATCTGACTTTGTCTCATTAATACTTGCTTTATTTTTCCTATAGAATGATAAATATTATTACAGTGATTGGTTTATTTATTTCTATATGTTTTGCGGATTGTCATACCCTTAGTACGTACATATTTTACACAGTAATTGAAATCCTTGTCATGCATGTTATTTTAATTTATCTTAGACGAATAATTGAATTTAGCTTACCTGTTTTCATATCTTTTCTTACTATAGTAACCTTTTATAAAATTACATTAAGCCTTTATCTATTACCATATCAAAAAACATGTTATCCTTTCAAAATTTGAATGATATGCAGACATAGACTGAATCAGATATTTTTTTTTTAGGATATAAAAATCAAGAATGCTGACTCTTGGAAAAGTTTAGGCAAACCAGTTAAAACTTCAGGTGTACGGAAATCCTCAGATGAGCTCTTCAACCAATTTAGAAAAGCAGCAATAGAGAAGGAAGTAAAAGCTCGAACACAGGAATTAATACGGAAACATCTGGAACAGAATACAAAGGAACCCAAAGTATTTCAAGAAAATCAAAGGTCTGTAATTTACTGGATTAGAGAGGCCTTGAGAGATTTAGACATATATTTAAAATATATTAAATTTCTATTCTGTTACATGACTATGATTTACCTATTTTTAATAGGACATAAAATTATAATTGCAAGAGAGTAAATTTATTTTATTGATAAATAGTAGTTTGCTTTGAAAAGGATAGAAATTATCAAGTTATTCATTGAGTTGCTAAAGATACTAATATTTCTAAATGATAAGTATAATCATAATTTAACAAATGTCTTAGTAGTGTTTCCATTCTATGTATAAGAAGATAGTAGTATACCCTAGTCACAGTTTTCAAAACCCCCCACTTTGTTAGACACACACACACACACACAAATGCCTTGGTGTGTGTGTGTGTGTGTGTGTGTGTGTGTGTGTGTGTTAATCCTCTACTGAGGATATTTTTTCCATTGATTTTAAAAGAGTGAAAGGGACGGGAAAAGACAGAGAGAAACATCAATGGGAGAAAGACACATAGATTGGTTGCCTCCCATATGTGCCCCAATCAGGGCCAGGGATGGAACCTCCTCCATCAGTTGCAGACCAATGATCTAACACTGAGCAAGACTGGCTAGGGCTCAAAAATGAATCTTTATTAGTTTCTAGAACATTGCTTTATATTTGTCATTTAATAGCATACCTTTGTAATCACTTTTAAGGAATTTGAAACCTACTTGAGTTCTACTATTCCTTTCAGGAACCCTGGATCCACTCTGGAATCTTTTTCAAATAAGATGCCAAACAAGTGCCTTGGAGACAACCAAAAAGAACATCAGAAGTCATTGGAAGCTCAAGAAAATAGTAGACTCGGGCTTCTCAAAGACCGTAATTTAGCAAGAGAGAGAGAGCAAGAACGGAGGAGGAGAGAAGCAGTAAGTGAATTTTAGTTTACTAAATCTAACAAAGGAAACAGAGCAGTGTCTTTACATGTTCAAACATGCATTTGAGGTAGTTTTTTTTTTAATATATGATTTTTTTTTTACAGAGAGGAAGGGCGAGGGATAGAGAGTTAGAAACATCGATGAGAGAGAGACATCGATCAGCTGCCTCTTGCATGCCCCCTACTGGGGATGTGCCTGCAACCAGGATACATACCCTTGACCGGAATCGAACCCGGGACCTTTCAGTCCACAGGCCGACGCTCTATCCACTGAGCCAAACCGGTTTCAGCCATTTGAGGTAGTTTTTTAATAACAGTGTTACCTAGAGAGTATTACGTCCTGGAGCTACTACAATATGCGGGTTCAAATACTGATCCTGCCATTTGCTAGATTTTTGCATCTGGGCTAGCTATTTAACCTCTCTGTGCCTCAAATTCCTTATCTATAAGGAAGAATAATAATAGCAATTGTGAAGATGAAGTGAATTTATATGTATTGAGTATGTAGGACAATATTTAGCACGTAGGTTAAGTGATTTATCACTTACTTAGCAGTGTTGTTACACATGATGGGTCTACTTTAGAGTAGTGTGGACTTATAGAACTTTCTAAAATGATAGAGATGTTATTTATCTATTAAGTATAAGTGACCTGCCATATATGTGGCTAATAAATTTTACTTAATTTTAATGAATTTAAACAGCAAAGCTTGATATTATTGTTTTTTATGGTTTTTAGGAGCTCTTTATTAAAATTTCATTAGCATTTACTAGAAGTCTTCCTTTAGTGACCTAGGAATTTTCCTGTTCATACAAGAGCCTGATTTCAGTCACCCATAGTAATTTCTCAGCAACCTACTTACCACTTAACAATCCAAGTAGGTAACCTGATATAATTTCTAATATCCTACACACTTTTCTGGAGCTGGAATAAATCTGGAACCCTTCAAAACTTGACTAATAAAGCCACATCTAACAGCTTGATAACTGTCACTCTTGACAACCTTATGTTGCTACTTGATAGATCCATATTCAGTGACTTGAACCCTAACAGAGCTCATTTCATACCAGTTTCTTTGGCCAAGTTTTTTTTTCTTAATTTTCAATGGTTGAAGTGTACATAAGGAAGGAATATCCAGGTTATGATCAGCTGCAGAGAGTTTTTGTTTACGGGATTTGCACACCAGTGGGATCTCTCAGCCTGGCCTGTGCCCTCTCACAATCCGGGACCCTTTGAGGGGGATGTCAGATAGCTGGTTTTGGGCCTGATCCCTGCAAGCCCAATCCAGACAGGAGGAAGCCCAATCCTGTGCATTAAGCATCTACCCCCTGATGGTCAGTGCATGTCATAGCGACCGGTAGACTGGTCATTCGGTCATTTGGTCACTTAGGCATATACACACACACACACACACACACACACACACACACACATATGTATATATATGTGTGTGTATGTATATTCAGAGAGAGAGAGAGAGAGAGAGAGAGAGAGAGAGAGAGATTAGAGTGTTCATATTTAAATCATGGTATCTGTTAACTGGTATAGAGAATAACTAGTTCCATGTCAATCATGTCAATTATTCCACAAGTGAAGATTTTTAGTCAGGATGGAAGAGAATCTGAAATAAAGTCTCTTTAAATAAAAACAAGTTTCATTACAATATTCTTGGAATTTTGCAGTCTGTTTGGATAGTTATAGGAGTAGCACATCATATTTCAACTAAGACAATGTATCCAACTCTCATATTGGAGGGTTAAAATAGCACTTTGAGGAACCATCTGGATCTGGGCAGATACTTGGCATTCTAAGAGCTGGCATTAAGAAGGTAGTTTGGGTAAAGATATAAGAAATTACCATTTTTTGTCTCTAAGGCATATTTAAAGAAACTTTTGTAGTTCATAAGAGTCACACCTAACTTTTTAATATCATTTTGGTAGATAAGTAATAATTCCAAATCTTTTCCCAGATAGCCAATGAAAACATTAATCTCCATCTAAGAAGTCAACCAATTAGTTGCAAATTGATGCTTTTACCTATTATTCAGAGCTCTTGCAGTTTACTGATTAAAAAAAAATTGTTTTGAGCTTTCACAATTGGTATCATTTCAGAGGCCAGAAAATATCTAACCTGAATCAAGGGGCATTTAGAGGAGGTTTCAAAGTGTAAATGTTGTTTCCTTTGTCTTAATTCTTTATTTTATGTTATATATTTTAATGGTTCCTTAGCATTTAATAAACATTGTACTGGGTGTTATACCTGCAATCTAGTTTGATCTTCATAAATATCCAAATATGAAATAAATTTGCTTAAGTAATTTGCTTAAGGTTACATAGTTATTAAGTGGCAGAATTGAGGAAAATCCATAGCTTTAGCATACAATAGTTTTCTTGCATAGGTAAGATATTGGTTCATTCAGAAAATAATTTGATGTGCTTGTACCTAGCATTATGGTGGTTACAGAGATACATGAAATAATGTAATCTGAGTTCATGTTCTTATTAATACCCATTCTGTCAACACTAAGAATTTTCTCTTGGGAGAGAAAGATTAAGCTTGTTCTTAGTGTTCTTGTTTTAATTATTATTTATCTCATAAACAATATTTAACAAAAATTATACAGAAATAAAAATTATATACAAAATCATTATATTAAATAAGTTGGATTAATAGTGTATGATCTGATTCAAATGTTGCATAATCATGTTTATATAGATGTAATAAAGTCATAATTGTTTTTTAGTAACATTTAAATTTTGTTTTCTTTTTTATAGATGGCTGGTACCATTGATATGACTCTTCAACGTGACATTATGACAATGTTTGAAAACAACTTTGATTAAAACTCAGTTTTTGAATTAACCATCAACTTAAAATGAATGATATAAAAGATTAAGATGCATATGGCAAAATTATTGCTTTCAGACATCAATACACCAATCTTAATGTTGTATTTTGACTGCTCTAAAATGATTAAACAATTTTCACTACATTTCATAATAGGTATATGTTCATTTTTTAATGACATTACAGGAACTTTTATAATACTGGATCCCTAAAATTGAATAAATTACCAAACATTCATTTTCTAAATAATTATTTGCTTTGTATTATAGGCCTTATCTTAGCAATGAAAATCCAAAAGAGATAATCCCTGTTTGTTTAAAAATGAAGAATATATAAAGGTGTATCTGAAACATAGTTCCTGTTGAGTTTTTAACTTTTAAAACATATTTTTCTTCCTTCAAAAATATTTAGAACCTCTAACAAATAATAGTTGGTTTCTTTGAGTGTCAGGTTACATAAGATTTTCTGCTGGTTATATATTCAAAATTTATATTGAAATTAGTATAAGGAAAAGATTACCTATGGTTTAAAAGATGTTAAACTTGAGGCAACATAACTAACAATAAGTATTAATTATGTATATAAGTCTCTATAGGAACTTATACAGCATTTCTTAACTTGTATATGTGATAGCAATGATATGTAAATCTTAATTGTAGTAAGTTCTTTATTTAAATCTGTAAAATATTTTTCTTTCATTATTCTCAAGTTGCTATTTATGTATAAATCATGTGTATCAGCTCCATGTTTTTAAGATTTTGGATTCTTAAAGTGTTATACAATTCAGGCACTATTCTGATACCATCTAAAGTAAAAATTAAAAATGTGTATGTATTATGGATAGAAACAAAAAAGTTTCTTGAGTTTGTTTTTTTTATAATATACTTTTTGGAAACACTTCTAAACTGTTATCCATTTAAAAAACATGATTAACTAGTGGCTAAAATAATGTTGCAACCTTCATAAAACAGCCAATATTAAAATAATATCATACCTATTCAACTAAACCTATTTTTAACCAAGGAATTCATATTGTCTACTAACAGTATGCATTATGTTGTTTTCTTAAAAGATCATAGAGATATCTCTATGTAATCTGTGTATACATGTGTATATATATTAAGATAAATGAGAAATACATATGGTTATCTCTAGATAATGGAATAACAGGCATTGCTTTCATTTCCTTTATACTTCAGTATTTTAATGATTCTTTTTAATATTAATTATGGAAAACTTTTAAGATTTGGGAAATTTTCCTTCCAACCTTGATGTATAGGGACAGCACTCTAACCAACTGAGCTACCCAGCCAGGGCAAATTTTCCATTTTGAAGAGAAAGAATGAGAATAGTAAATAAGAATTTACTTCTGTCAAATGCACACATTCAATCTTTCAAATGTCTTTTTTTAAAAATATTTTTTATTGACTTTTTTACAGAGAGGAAGGGAGAGAGATAGAGAGTTAGAAACATCGATGAGAGAGAGATATAGATTAGCTGCCTCCTGCACACCCCCTACTGGGGATATACCCGCAACCAAGGTACATGCCTTTGACCGGAATTGAACCTGGGACCCTTCAGTCCGCAGTCCGACGCTCCATCCACTGAGTCAAACCGGTCAGGGCTTAACTGTCTTTAATTAATAAAAACTAATCAATTATCTTTGTCTATTGATAAAATAAGAAAGTGTAGTTTTAACATACCTTTTTATATTAAAGAATAATGGGTGTTTTTTTATTTATTCATTTGAGAGAGAGAGACATCAATTTGTTGTTCCATTTATTTATGCACCCATTCATTGATTATTGTATGTGCCCTGGGGATTGAACCCACAACCTTGTTGTATTAGGATGACGCTCTGACCAACTGAGCTACTAAGCCAGGGTGATAATGACTTTCTTAAGGTTTTTATATAAACACTTGGAGCAGCACTTAGCTGTAATATGAGTATCAATATTTAGTTAAACCAATTTAAACTTTAACCTTTGCTCAGTCTGTAAGGAGTCTGGCATATTGCAGATGTTCAACAAACTTTTGATAGATGGTTGAAGTCAGTTTACGAGAGAAAAATATCAGTTTATAACATTACTAGTGTCTGGGTGCACAAAATTCATGCATGGGTGGAGTCCCTTCACCTGGCCAACCATTGAGGCCAATCAGAGCCATCTCGCCCAGTCCCAAAGGGGGTCAATCGGGGTCAGTGGCCAGGGAGGGACTGCAGGAGGGACAATGAAAGGGCTCCAGGGCATGTCTGGCCCATCTCACCCAGTCCTGATCAGCCAGACCCCCAGCAGCAAGCTAACCTACTGATTGGAGCATCTGCGCCCTGGAGGTCAGTGCACATCATAGTGACTGATCAGTTGACCACTCAGACACTTAGCATAGTAGGCCTTTATATATATAGATATTCAGTAAAAGATTGTTTGACTTCTCTTATTACATGTAGTTTACTTTTTAACTTCATCATGTAATTTGTTAGCCTTCAATTAAATAAAACCTGGCTTCAGGAGGACCTGTTTCTGTCCTCATCTCTCCTCTCCAACTTCTAAAACTTTTTCATTCTCTTTTCTGGGATTGGTGATCAGTCATCAACAGCATTCCCTCTATAATCAACCTTTTTACTTGTTTCTTTCCTATTTTTGTTCTTTAGTTCTGCACATTTGGTCCTTAGGCCATCTGTCTTAGCGTCATGTGGGAATATTTTAGAAATGAAAATTCTCAGACTTACTAAATCAGAAAATCTGGGGATGTGGTGCAGTAGTTTACATAGTTGAGCAAGCCCTTTAAGTTTGAGAGCCACACTTGAACTGAACCCTGGCTCTCTTTCTCCTGCAGACTCTCATTTAACTGCCTGTTTTTTGTTTTCAGTAGTGTTTTGCATACATTTGGAGGGCCAGTTCAAGACCATTCTCCCTCTTTCCTAAATACCCCAGTTTTATGTTTTTCATGATCATAAGACTATAATACCACCCATAGTCATTTGCCATCCCTGATTCACTCTTTGTTTCCCAGAGGTTTTCGTCTGTTTCATTGTTACTTTCTAAACACTTCTGAAATTCTTGATCTCTCTGCTAATGATCTTAGTATCTAATCAATCATAGCTACTCCTTTGTTAATAATACCAATAATTAAAACCTTTCCTTAGTCTCAGTTTCAAGCCCCCTAGTCTCTCACTTCCTCCTCTTTTTTCTAGCTCACACCCTTGACTCCAGCCATTGTTAGACATCACAAAAACCTACAGCTCATTAATTCTAGTGCCTTTACACAGTAGGTTTCCATGAATCTGACTGGCTAAAAGACAACCATGATAACTCATCTCACTTAAAATTCATGAGCATAAATTCAAGTCAGTCTTATATCTGCCCAGAAATCTTACTATATTTCCCTTGGTCCATTCACTCTCTCTAGGCAGTCAATTATATCTCCATTGTGCTCAGAACTCTAACCAATACCACTTCTCCTATCATCAATCTATTACCTAAACATTCTTTTCATCATAACCGGTTTGGCTCAGTGGAGAGAGCATCGGCCTGTGGACTGAAAGGTGCCAGGTTCGGTTCTGGTCAAGGGCATGTACCTTGGTTGCGGGCACATCCCCAGTAGGAGATGTGCAAGGGGCAGCTGATTGATGTTTCTTTCCCATCGATGTTTCTAACTCTCTATCCCTCTTCCTTCCTCTCTGTAACAAATCAATAAAATATATTTTGAAGAAAACACATTCTTTATGAGAATTTGAAAATTACTATTTTTTAATATATTTTATTGATTTTTTACAGAGAGGAGGGGAGAGGATAGAGAGGAACATCAATGAGACATCGATCAGCTGCCTTCTGCACGTTCCCTACTGGAGATGTGCTCGCAACCAAGGTACATGCCCTTGACGGGAATCGAACCTGGGACCTTTCAGTCCACAGGCCAACGCTCTATCCACTCAGCCAAACCGGTTCCGGCAAAAAAATTACTATTTTTAAAATATATTTTTATTTCATAGAGGAAGGGAGAGGGAGATAGAAACATCAATGATAGAGAATCATTGGTCGGTTGCCTTCTGCACACTCTGTATTGGGGATCAAGCTGGCAACGTGGGCATCTGCCCTTGACTGGAATCGAACCAGGGACCCTACAGTCCACAGGCCAACACTATATCCACTAAGCCAAACCAGTCTGGGCAGAATTTGAAAATTATTAAGCTACCACTCACCCTTCAAAGTGTAATTCAGTGATTTTCAATAGTCAATTATGGAATTGGTTTCTTTATCTTCATATATTCTGGATATTAACATTTTGTGTTATAAATATTGTTTCTAATTGTCACTTGTCAATTTGTTAACTTGTACATAATTTTGTAGAAGCCAACAGTTGAGGTTAATATGTCAGGCCAAAAATCATGTTACTAGTCTTTTTTAAAAATACATTTTTATTGATTTCAGAAAGAGAGAGATATCAATGACGAGAGAGAATAATGGATTGGCTGCTTCTTCTACAACTCTCCCACCCTCCACTGAAGATCCAGCCAGCAACCCAGGCATGTGCCCTGACTAGGAATCAAACCAGAACCCTGGTTCATAGTTTGATGCTCAACCTCTGAACCATACTGTCCCAGCATTTTTTTCCAATATTCCTCTGAGGATAAGTTTTTATTGGTTTAGAGAGAAAGGGAGAGAGAGAAGCATCGATATTGATGAGTTGCCTCCTGTATGTGTCCCCATTGGGGACTGAACCTGAAATCTAAGTATGTGCCCTGATTAGAAATCAAACCCATAACTTTTTTGTGTATTGATGAGGCTGCAACCAACTAGCAAACCAGCCAGGGCATGTTACTAATCATTTATATAAGAATATATCTAATTATAAATTTTATAATTTCTCATTTTAAATCACAAAGCTGTTATTTAAAAACAAAATGTAGAGACAGTAAGAATTTCTCTTTCCCACCCAGCTATTGATAAATTAGAGCTTATATGCTCAAGAGGCTTTGAGGGGCTTGTTTTTTTTTAATGCATCATGAGCATCTATCTAGGTGTAAGTACGACTTTCCCATTATCCTCACCAGCATTAGATATTGCTGCCCTCATATTCTTTGATACTTAGACTTAAAAAAATATTTTTTTTAATTGGCACTTCCCAGACTACCAGTGGGGTTAATCATCTTATATTTGTTAGTTATATGACTTGTGATCACTAATATCCTTTAGTCATTCTCCTTTTGGGTTTCATAGACTTTTCTTCCTTTAGATGTTAGCTCTTCAGCTTATGAATTTTTTCACAATCTATTGTTTGGCTTTTCAGATTTATTTTTTATTACACTTTAAATTTTCCAAAAAAAAAAAAATCCCAACTTTGTTATTGAAAGTATTACATATATCCCCTTTTATTCCCCATTGACTTCTTCTACCCCACCTCTTCCCCAAGCTACCACCCTCCTATTGTCTGTATCCACAAGATATGCATACAAGTTCTTTAGTTTATATAGTCATTTTAGTAACTTTCCTTTATAGTGTCAGGATATTCTTTGTTTTGGAATGTATCCTTTATATCAAGATGATAAAATAGTCTTACAATTTTTTGCACTAAAAACATCCAGATATAATGAATAATTTTTACCCTAAAATTCCAGATGGATTAAAGATGTTTTTATATATGGTATGAGGTAAATGAATATATCTTTCTAAATGAACTATCAATTATGCTATCACAATGTACTTATGAACCTCTGAATTAAATACTGTAACTCTATTATTTTACAATCACTTATCTAATTTGTAAAGTTGAGTGCATAAATAAGTGGAACAACAAAATCAATTCTGCCCCTCTTCATCTCTCTAAAATCAATAAAATAAATTACTTTTTTAAAAACTCAACAATAGCCTTAGTGGACTTGGCTCAGTGGATAGAGCATCAGCCTGTGGACTGAGGGTTCCCAGGTTCCATTCCGGCCAAGGGCACATGGCTGGGTTGTAGGCTCAATCCCCAGTGGAGGGTGTGCAGGAGGCAGCTAATCAATGATTCTTTCTCATCATTGATGTTTCTCTCTCACCCTCTCTCTCCTGCTCTGAAATCAATAAAAACATATTTAAAAAAACATTTTTAGCATCATTAACTATCAGGAACTAATGAGATCAGAAAGGTTAAAATGAAAAATAGCAAGAACACGAGGGAGAAACCAAGATGGCAGCATAGGTAAACACCTAAACTGCCTCACATAACAATATCAAAACTACAATTAAAAGTCAAAACGGACACCATCCAGAATCACAGGAAAACTGGCTGAGTGGAAATTGTACAACTGGAAGGAAAAAGGAAAGTACATTTGAGACTCAGAAGAGCTGCAAAAAGCTGAGGTATGGAGACGCGTGCATGGAGAGGATGGGTGGATGAGTGCACAGGCGGTGGAGTACGTAGATGGCTTCCTTGAGCAAGAGGGAGATGGAAGCTCCCAACTGCGCAAAACTCCAGTCCTGGAAGAGACTCTGGGAACCCAGATCCATTCGGGGGTAATAGGGACTATCAGGAAAAGAGAAAGCACACAGACTCAGGGGAGCTGCCGAAGGCAGAGGTCAGAAGGCGCGCACCTGCAGACAGGACTGATTGTTTAGTGCACGGGTGGCTGAGTGCACCGCTGGCTTTCTAAAGCGGGAGAAAGAAGGTAGCTCCTGATTGTGTTGAATTCCAGTTCTGGGTGAGTTTCTGGGAACTCAGGCTAGGGGAGAAAGTGGACTGTTTGTCAGTGGGAGAAACTCAAGGTTGGCTTTCTCTCAGAGGTGCTTGCAGTGATTGCCATGGGACACTGAGACCTACGGGCCTCAGGACAGGGTTGACAGGAAGCCAAGGCTGTCTGCTCAGCACTGAGACTCTGCCCCATCCAAGCTAAGCATGGAGGCTTTTGCAATTGTGTCTCATAAGGCTGTCTCCAGCACAGAAGTTCTCCTGGCATACATACAGCTGATCCTCACAACCAATCAGCCTGGAGGTCAATTCCTCCCAATGATACCAACAATCACCAAGGCTTAACTACAACAAGGCTGTGCACACAGTCCACAAAGGGGTGCACCAAAAGTGTCCACCTCAGGTAACTGGGGGAGGCTGAGCCACTGGTCTCTATAGGACACCTGCCAACAAAGCTACTCTACCAGCTCAAGGAAGCAGCAAAAATGCAGAGACAAAGAAACATCACAGAGAGAGAGGGAGAATCCAAGATGATGGCAAAGGTAAACACCTACACTGCTGCCTTGCACAATTTCAAAACTACAACTAAAAGACAGGACGGACAGCATCCAGAACAGGAAAGCTGGCTGAGTGGAAATTCTACAACTAGAAGGAAAGAGAGGGGCTCACAAAGACCCACAGGAGCTGCAAAAAGCTGAGGTACAGAGATGTGTGCGTGGAGAGAGTGGGTGCCAGAGTTCCTGGCTGGTTTTCTCTGGTGGGAGGGAGACAGTGACTCCCAACTGCATTGAACCCCTTATCCTACAGCACTGAACCCCAGGTCTAGGTGAGACTCATACTGGGGGATTTTGGACTGTGAAAAGGGAGAAGTGCACGGAAATTTAGGGGAGTCGCGAAAGAGTAGAAGTCTGGTGGCAAGCACAGCACTGCGTGCAGAAGACCGACTGCTGATTGTGCTGCTGGCTTTCATGAGTGTGCAGGAGACAGAGCCTCCCAACTACACCACTTATAACTCCACTAACCCCAGTTTCAGGCGAAACACTGGGGACCCAGACTCATATGGTCCCAGAGCTCAGGGGAGCCAGAAAGGCAGCAGTCTACAGGCACTGTGTGCGCGCACAGGGACTGTCCAGCAATTACCCAGCATCACGTGAGACTCAGGGGCCATGGAGGGTGAGGCCAACTGAAAGGCAAGGCGGTCCGTTAAGCCCTGAGACTCCACCCATCCCAAGCTCAACAGAGAGGCTTTTGCAGTTTTGCAAGTCTTGTATCATAAGGCTGAATCCAACACAGAAGTTCACCCGGCATAGTGCAAATGTGGAGACAAAGGAAGAGATCACAAACAAAAGAAATAGAAGAAAACAAACGACTGGATATAGAGTTCAAAAACACGCTTATAAAGTTTTTCAAGAATATCCTAGAAAAGATGGATAAATTTAGCGAGACTCAAGAGGAGATGCAAAAGGACCAACTAGAGATGCAAAAGGACCAACTAAAAATTAAACATACACTGACTGAAATAAAAAATATTATACAGAGATCTAACAACCGAGTAGAGGAAGGCAAGAATCAAGTAAAAAAATTGAAATATAAAGAAGCAGAAAACACTCAACTGGAAAAGCAAGAATAAAAAAGAATCCAAAAATGTGAAGATAATGTAAGGAGCCTCTGGGACAGCTTCAAGCATACCAACATCAGAATTGTGGGGGTGCTAGAAAAAGAGAACAAGATACTGAAAACCTATTTGAAGAAATAATGACTGAAAACTTCACATCTGGTAAAAGAAATAGACTGACAAGTCCAAGAAGCACACAGAACCCCATATAAAAGGAATCCAAAGAGGACTACACCAAGACACATCATAATTAAAATACCAAGAGCAAAAGACAGAATATTAAAAGCAACAAGAGAAAAACAGTTCATTACCTACAAGGGAGCACCCATACAATTGTCAGCTGATTTCTCATCAGAAACTATGCAGGCCAGATGGAAGTGGCAAGAAATATTCAACGTGATGAATAGCAAGAACCTACAAACAAGAATACTCTATCCAGCAAAGCTATCATTCAGAATTGAAGGGCAGATAAAGAGCTTCACAGAGAAGAAAAAGCTAAAGGAGTTCATCAACTCCAAACCAGTATTATATGAAATGCTGAAAGGTACTCTTTTTAAAGAGGAAGAAGAAAAAGGTAAAAGCCAAAAAATTATGAACAACAAATATGTATCTATCAACAAGTGAATCTAAAAATTAAGTGAATTAATTTTTTTTTGTGAATTAAAAATTTGATCAACAGAATAAACTGGTGAATATAACAGAATCAGGAGCACAGAAAGGGAGTGGACTGATAATTCTCAGGGGGAAAGGGATGAGGGGGATGCAGGGAGAGACTGGACAAAAATCATACACCTATGGATGAGGTCAATGGGAGCGAGGTTAAGGGGAGAGGGAAGGGTGGGAGCTGGGTGGAGGGGAGCAATTGAGGGGAAAAAAAGAGAAACAAATGTAATAATCTGAATAATAAAGATTTAATTTTTAAAAAAGAAAAGAAACATCACAAAAGAAAGAAATGGAGGAAAACAAATGACTGGATATAGAGTTCAAAATAACGGTTATAAGGTTTTTCAAGAATTTCCTAGAAAAGATGGATAAATTTAGGAAGACATAAGAGGAGATGAAAAAGTACCAACTAGAAATTAAACATTCACTGAAATAAAAAATATTATACAGAAACCTAACAGCAGACTAGAGGATTGTGCGAGTCAAGTCAGAGGTTTGAAATACAATGAAGTAAAAAACACTCAATTGGAAAAGCAAAAAGAAAAAGAATCCAAAAATTGGAAGATAGTGGAAGGAGCCTTTGGGAAAACCTCAAGCATACCAACATCTGAATTATGGGGATGCCAGAAGAAGAGAGAGAGCAAGATACTGAAAACCTATTTGAAGAAATAATGACCAACAACTTCCCCCACCTGGTGAAAGAAATAGGAAGCGCACAAAACCCCAAAAGAGGAATCCAAAGATGACCACTCAAGACACATCATAATCAAAATACTAAGAGCAATACAAAGAATATTAAAAGCAGCAAGAGAAAAACAGTGAATTACCTACAAGAGCACCCATACAATTGTCAGCTGATTTCTCAACAGAAACCATGCAGGCCAGGAGGGAGTGGCAAGAAATATTCAACGTGATGAATAGCAAGAACCTACAATCAAGAATACTCTATCCAGCCGAGACCGGTTTGCTCAGTGGATAGAGCGTCGGCTTGCGGACTGAAAGGTTCCAGGTTCGATTCTGGCTGGGGGCATGTACCTTGCTTGCAGGCACATCTCCACAGTGGGGTGTGCAGGAGGTGGCTGATCGATATCTCTCTCTCATCGATGTTTCTGACTTTCTATCTCTCTCCCTTCCTCTCTGTAAAAAATCAATAAAATATATTAAAAAAAAAAAGAACACTCTATCCAGCAAAGCTATCATTCAGAATTGAAGGGCAGATAAAGAGCTTCACAGATAAGAAAAAGCTAAAGGCGTTCATCAATACCAAACCAGTATTACATGAAATGCTGAAAGATATTCTTTAAGAAGAGTAAGAAGAAAAAGGTAAAGATAAAAACTAGGAACAAATACATGTCTATCAACAAGTGAATCTAAAAATCATGTGAATAAAATATCTGAGGAACAAAATAAACTGGTGAATATAATAGAATCAGGGGCATAGAAAGGGAGTGGACTGACAATTCTTCGGGAACAGAATATGGGGGGTGTGGGAAGGGACTGGACAAAAATTGTACAGCTATGGATGAGGAGTGGGGAAAAGGCAGAGAGTGGGGTGGGAACTGGGTGGAGGGGAGTTATGGGGGATAGAGGAAAAATTGTAATAATCTGAACAATAAAAATTTATTAAATTAAAAAAATAGTGATAAAACAAAATGTTGACAAGTATGCAGAGAAATGGATCATTCATACATTGCTGGTGGTACGTAAAATGATACAGCCACACTAGAAACTAGTTGGCAGTTTCTTATAAAAAAAAATTCAAAGCCATATGAAAAAATCCCCAAAAGATTATAGACTATATGATCTCATAATATTTTTGAAATGACAAAAAATTGGAAACAGAGAACAGATTAGTGGTTGCCAGGAGGGAAAAGGTATAGGTGATATAAAAGGGCAACAAAAAGCATCCTTGTTATAGAAATGTTCTGTACTCTTAACTTTGTTTGTGAATACATGAAGTTACATATGTGATAAAATTATAGAGTGTAAATTACATTGCATAAAGTGTCCACATGTTCTCTATTCTCTTACGCTTACACTAGAGGCCCAGTATATGAAATTCATGCATGGGGGATGATGGGGGTGGTCCCCTCAGCCCAGCCTGAACCCTTTTCAATCTGGGACTGTTGGCTCCCAACCACTTGCCTGCCTGCCTGCCTGATTGCCCCTAACCACTTCTACCTGCCAGCTTGACCACCCCTAACCAATCCCTTGCCAGCCTGATCGATGCCTAACTGCTCCCCTGCCAGCCTGATTGCCCCTAACTGCCCTCCTCTGCTGGCCTGGTCACCCCTAACTGCCCACCTCTGTAGGCCAAGTCCCTCCTAACTGTCTTCCCCTGTAGGCCTCATCACTCCAATTACCCTCCCCTGCAGGCTTGGTCACCCCCAACTGCCCTCCCCTGCCAGTCTGGTTACTCCCAACTGTCCTCCCCTGCAGGCCTGGTCACCCCTAAGTGTCCTCCCCTGCAGGCCTGGTCCCCCACAACAGCCTTCTCCTGCAGACCCGGTCCCCCCCAACTGTCCTCCTCTGCAGGTCTGGTTACCCCCAAATGTCCTCCCCTGCAGGCCTGATCACACCCAACTGCCCTCCCTTGAAGGCCTGGTCCCTCCCAAATGCCCTCCCCTGGTGGCCTGATCACCCACAACTGCCATCCCCTGCAGGCCATCTTGTGGCAGACATCTTGTGTGTTGGAGTGATGGTCAATTTGCATATTACCTCTTTATTATATAGAAGGATATAAATTTATATTATTAAAATTTTCAATTAAAAAATTCTAAACTTATTGTGATCACTGTACAATATATACTTAAATCATATATCTAAAACAAATATAATGCTATATGTCAATTACAGGGTTTGGTAAAAGTAGATTTACAGCTGTGTGTTTATCTTGTACTAGAAGCCCATTGCATGTATTCATGCACTGGCGGGGTCCCTCAGCCTGAACTGCAGGGATTGGGCCGAAACCAGCTCTCTGACATCCTCTCGAGGGGTCCCAGATTGCAAGAGGGTGCTTCTTGGGTGACATACTCTGAAATCAGGCTCCCTCCTCTCTGGTTCCAGGTGTATCACCTGAGAACCGCAGCTGCCAAGTCACTGCAGCTCAGCAGCTCCTGCATTGAGCATCTGCCCCCTGGTGGTCATTGTATGTCATAGCTACTGGACAGTTGCTTAGGCTTTTATATATCTTGTACTATTTATTAACTAGAGGCCTGATGCACAAAATTCATGCAAGTGTAAGCCTTGTTATAAAAATAATAATTGAGGCTGAGATTGCAGGGTAACCAAAATAACCTGAAATCTAAGAAAAGACAAAAACATCAAAGTAGAGGCAGGACATAAGTACTGGCTCACCTGAGCAGATACCATCAAATGCTATATAATCTGATAACAACAACAAAAATCATCTAACAGTTGTATAAAATGGCTAAACGCTGAGTAGCTGAGAATGTAGAACCCCTGGGAACACATGGGAAATCTGCAAACACTTTCAGGCTCTTCTCCATAGACTGCATCTGTGTATCAGTATTTCACAAAGAAGATTTGGGGTGCAGGATAAGGATTCTAAGGAAGCCATCCTTCAAATGCAGGCCTGAATGACAATGGCAGCAGATACTGTGTAAGAAAAGCAAAGAGCCCGCCCCGCCCACCCTACCCCCAAATCTTTCTCCCCTATCTTCCCTAAAGAATATAAACCTTGCCTTTACCAGTTTGGCTCAATGGATAGATTCCCACACTATCTCGGTTGCAGGCTCCTCACACTCGGGCTGGTGTGGGAAGCAACCAATCTATGTATTTCTCTCACATGATGTTTCTGTCTTTCCCCTCACTTCCACTCTCCCTAACAACCTATGGGAAGAGATCCTCAAATGAGGACTAACAACCATGAAAGAATACAAACCTCAACAAACCTTATCACCTTTAAGGCATTGATGAAGAGCCACTGCTGCTGGGGAAGGAAATACATCTCAGGTGCAGACTATCAAAGGTTCTGGGGGTGGGGAAGGATAATTGAAAAGGTCCCCCCGCCCCTGATATCCAATGACATAGTGCCTGCCTCTGAGGCTGAATTAGGACAGCAGAGAATGCCCTTCTGTCCTCTGCACTTGTTACCACCAGTAACAAAAGCAATCAAAGTAGAATGTATTAAAGTGGCACACAAGTGCTACAGATGTTCAACATTCTTCATTAGGGAAATGCAAATTAAAATGTCAATGATACCACTACACACTTCTTAGAATGGCTAAAATTTAAAAGATTTTTTTTTTTTTACAATCCCAGTGTTTGTAGGAATCTGACCCAACCTTCACTCTCATACACTGCCCATGTAAACTCAAAACTGTACAGTTTGTCAGTTTCTCATAAAGTTGAATGCACACTTGCCACTTTACCCAGCAATCCCACGCTAAGTATTTAGCCAAGTTAAATGAAAACATATGTTAATACACAAAAAAACCCACTCTACATGAATGTTTATAGGGGTTTTACTCATAGCCACCAAAACTGAAAGAAACTCAAATTGTCCCTTAACTGGGGAATGGATAAACAATACCATACATCCATTCAATGAAACACTACTCAGCAATAAAAAAGGAACAATGCATGTAACAGCACGGTTGAATCTCAGACGCCTTATGCTAAGTATAAGAAGCCAAAAACAAAAGGTTACATTCTAGATGGTTCTATTTATACAATATTCTTGTAAAGAGAAAACTTATAGGGACAGAGCACAGACCAGGGGTTTGCAGACATGACTGTATATAACTGAGAAGGCTAACCCCTATTTTGTAAAACTACTGCTCGAAATTCTCTGATATTTTTTAGACAGCCCCTTATTCTGAAAAATAAATAAATAACTTTGCTTGCTAGCCTGCTTTAGCCTGCTTGAATAATAAGGAAGATAAATTTAGCTGTTTGACCTTGTAGGCCAGAGACTAAATACACCCATACTCTCATGCCATGACAGATGCATTGTTTTAAAATATATTTTATTGATTTTTTACAGAGAGGGAGAGAGATGGAAACATCAGAGAGAGAGAGAGAGACATCGATCAGCTGCCTCCTGCATGCCCCCTACTGGGGATGTGCCGGCAATCGAAGTACATGCTCTTTTTTTTTTTCCTCTTTTTTTTATTAATTTTTTATACATATCTCCCCATTGCCCCCCCCACGCATACCCCAACCCCCCAGTGTCCATGTTCATTGGTTATGCTTATATGCATGCATACAAGTCCTTTGATTGTATCTACCTCAACTAACTTTAATCTTCCTGCTGTAATTTCACAGTCTATTTGAAGCTTTACTGTCTCTGTATCTATCCTTTTGTTCATCAGTTTATAATGTTCTTTATTATCCCCCAATGAGTGCGATTATGTGATGCTTCTCCTTCATTGACTGGCTTATTTCACTAAGCATAAGGCTCTCCAGTTCCAACCAGGTTGCTGCAAATGGTAAGAATTCCTTCTTTTTAATGGCAGCATAGAATTCCATTGTGTAGATGTACCACGGTTTTCTGATCCACTCATCTGCTGACGGGCACCTAGGCTGTTTCCAAATTGTAGCTATTATAAATTGTGCTGCTTTGAACAAAGGGGTGCATAAATCCTTTCTGATTGATGTTTGTAATTTCTTAGGATAAATTCCTAAGAGTGGGATTACAGGATCAAATGGGAGATACATTTTTAGTTTTTTGAGGACACTCCATACTGTTCTCCACAGTGACTGCACCAGTCTGCATTTCCACCAACAGTGCACAAGGGTTCCTTTTTCTCCGCATCCTCGCCAACACTTGTCGTTTGTTGATTTGTTGATGATTGCCATTCTGACAGGTGTAAGATGGTATCGCATTGTCGTTTTGATTTGCATCTCTCGGATGATTAATGACTTTGAACATGTTTTCATGTGTCTCTTGGCCTTCCTTCTGTCGTCTTTTGAAAAGGTTCTATTTAGGTCCGTTGCCCATTTTTTTATTGGATCGTTCATCTTCCTTTTATTAAGTTGTATAAGTTGGCTGTAGATTTTGGAGATTAAACCTTTATCAGTGATAACATTTGCAAATATGTTCTCCCATACAGTGATCTTTCTTGTTGTTTTGTTGATGGTTTCTTTTGCTGTGCAAAAGCTTTTATTTTGATGTAGTCCCATTTGTTTATTTTTTCTTTAGCTTCCATTGCCTTTGGAGCAGTATCAGTGAAGAAGTTCTTTCAGCATATATCTGATATTGTGCTGCCTGTGGATTCCTCTAGTATTTTTATGGTTTCCCTTCTAATGTTTAAGTCCTGTATCCATTTTGAGTTTATTTTTGTATTTGGTGTAAGTTGGTGGTTCAGTTTCAATTTTTTGCATGTATCTGTCCAATTTTCCCAACACCATTTATTGAAGAGGCTGTCTTGGCTCCATTGAATGTTCATGCCTCCTTTGTCAAATATTAATTGAGCATAGTGGTTTGGGTGGATATCTGGGTTCTCTATTCTATTCCATTGGTCTATATGTCTGTTCTTGTGCCAGTACCAGGCTGTTTTGAGAACAGTTGCTTTGTACTATAGCTTGAAGTCTGGTATTGAGATCCCACCTACTTTATTCTTCCTTCTCAGAATTGCTGTAGCTATCCGTGGTCTTTTTTTATTCCAGATTAATCTATGAAGAATTCTTTCTAGGTCTGTGAAATATGTCGTTGGTATTTTAATGGGTAGTGCGTTGAATCTGTAGATTCCTTTGGGTAGTATGGACATTTTAATGATGTTGATTCTCCCAATCCATGAGCATGGTATGCTCTTCCATCTGTTAACATCTTCCTCTATCTCTTTTTTCAGTGTCCTGTAGTTTTCTGCATAAAGGTCTTTTACCTCTTTAGTTAGGTTTATTCTTAGGTATCTTAATTTTTTTGGTGCGATGGTAAATGGGATTGTTTTTTTAGTTTCTCTTTCTATAATTTCACTATTAGTGTATAGAAATGCCACAGACTTCTTAGCATTAATTTTGTATCCTGCTACATTGCTGAATTCATTTATTAAGTCAATTAGTTTGGGGATGGAGTTCTTCGGGTTTTTTATGTACAGTATCAGGTCATCTGCAAATAAGGACAGCTTTACTTCTTCTTTCCCAATTTGGATGCCTTTTATTTCTTCTTCTTGTCTAATTGCAATGGCTAATACTTCCAGTACTATGTCAAACAGGAGAGGTGAGAGTGGGCATCCCTGTCTTGTTCCTGTTGTTAGGGGAAATGGTTTTAGCGTTTGCCCATTGAGTATGATGTTAGCTGTGAGTTTATCATATATGGCTTTTATGATGTTGAGGTATGCTCCTTCTATTCCCACTTTGCTGAGAGTTTTTATCAAGAAAGGGTGTTGGATTTTGTCAAATGCTTTTTCTGCATCAATCGATATGACTATGTAATTTTTATCTCTCAATTTGTTTATGTGATGTATCACGTTTATTGATTTGCGGATATTGTACCATCCCTGCATTCCTGGGATGAATCCTACTTCGTCATAGTGTATGATCTTTCTGATGTACTGCAGGATCCGATTTGCTAGAATTTTGTTGAGGATTTTGGAATCTATGTTCATGACAGATACTGGCCTATAATTCTCTTTCATTGTGTTGTCCTTATCTGGTTTTGGTATTAGGGTGATGCTGGCTTCATAGAAGGTGTTTGGAAGTGTTCCTTCTTCTTGAATGTTTTTGAATAATCTGAGGAGGATAGGTTTTAATTCTTCCTTGAATGTTTGGTAAAACTCTCCTGTGTAGCCATCTGGACCCGGGCTTTTATTTGCTGGAAGCTTTTTGATGACTGCTTCAATTTCTTCCATAGTTATTGGACTATTGAGATGTGTGGATTTCTCCTCGTTGAGCTTTGGGAGGTTATATTTTTCTAGGAAAATGTCCATTTCTTGCAGGTTGTCCAATTTGTTGGAATAGAGTTGTTCATAGTATGTTTTAACAATCCTTTGTATTTCCACAGGGCCTGTTGTTATTTCTCCTCTTTCATTTCTGATTTTGTTTATTTGGGTCTTCTCTCTTTGCTTCTTGGTGAGCCTGGCTAGGGGTCCATCAATCTTGTTTATCCTTTCAAAGAACCAGCTCTTTGTTTTGTTGATCTTTTGAATTGTTTCTTTGGTCTCCAAGTTGTTTATCTCCGCCCTGATCTTCACTATTTCCTTCCTTCTGAGTACACTGGGCTTTTCTTGTTGCTCTTGTTCTAGCTCTTTGAGTTGTAGGTTTAGGAAATTTATTACCATTGTTTCCTGTTTTTTGCAGTAGGCTTGTAGGGTTATGAACTTCCCTCTCAAGACTGCTTTCACTGTGTCCCATAAATTTTGTATTTTTGTGTTGTCATTGTCATTTGTTGCCATGATGTTTTTATTTCTTCCTTGATCTCTCTGGTTATCCAGTCGTTGTTTAAAAGCATGCTGTTTAGTCTCCATGTGTTTGATTTCTTTCTATTGTTTTTATTATAGTTGATTTCCAGTTTTATGCCACTGTGGTCTGAGAAAATGCTTGATATGATTTCTATCTTCTTGAATTTGAAGAGACTTTTCTTATGACCCAACATATGATCTATCTTTGAAAATGACCCATGTGCACTGGAGAAGAATGTATATTCTGTGGCTTTGGGGTGAAATGTTCTGAAGATGTCAATTAATTCCATTTGTTCTAGTGAGTCATTTAGGATTGATGTTTCTTTGCTGATTTTTTGTTTAGAGGATTTGTCCAATGGTGACAGTGGGGTATTAAAGTCTCCTACTATGATTGTATTGCTGTCAATCTCTCCCTTAATATCCTCCAATAGTTTTTTTATGTATTTAGGTGCTCCTATATTGGGTGCATATATGTTTACCATACTTATTTCTTCTTGTTGGATTGTTCCCTTTAGTATTATGAATGTCCTTCTTTATCTCTTGTTATGTCCTTCACTTTGAGATCTAATTTGTCAGATATAAGTATTGCAACCCCAGCTTTTTTTTCATTTCCATTTGCCTGAAATACCATGTTCCATCCCTTCACCCTCAATCTGTGTGCATCTCTTTTCCTAAGGTAGGTTTCTTGAAGACAGCAGATATATGGATCATGTTTTCTTATCCAATCGGTTACCCTATGTCTTTTCATTGGAGCATTTAATCCGTTTACATTTAAAGTTATTATTGATAAGTACTTATCTCTTGCCATTTTTACTCCTTACCCCCGAGTTCCTTCTTCGCTTCCTCTTTCTTTTTATTACAGCAGACCTTTTAACATTTCTTGCATTGCTGGTTTGGTGGTAATATATTTCCTTAGTCCTTTTTTGTCTGTGAAGCTTTTGATTTCACCTTCAATTTTGATTGTGAGTCTTGCAGGGTACAGTATTCTTGGATTCAGACCCTTCCTTTGCATGACTTTGTATATTTCATTCCATTCCCTTCTGCCCTGACGAGTTTCTGTTGAGAAGTCAGTAGCTAGTCTTATGAGGGTTCCTTTGTAGATAACTTTCTGTTTCTCTCTGGCTGCTTTTAAGATTCTTACTTTGTCGTCGGTGTTTGCCAATTTAATTATAATGTGCCTCGGTGTCGGTTTGTTGGGGTTCATTTTGCTTTGGACTCTGTGAGCTTCTTGGATTTGTGTGGGTTTTTTCTTTTCTATGTTGGGGAAATTTTCTGTCATTATTTCTTCAAACACGTTCTCTAATCCTTGTTCAGTTTCCACTCTTTCTGGAACCCCAATTATGCGGATGTTGTTTTGTTTCATGTTATCCCAAAGTTCCCTTAGACTCTCCTCTTGCTTTTTAATGTTTTTTTCTAGAAGCTGCTGTACTTGGGCATTTTTTTCTACCGTGTCTTCTAGCTCACTGATGCGGTCCTCTGCTTCTTCTAGTCTACTTTTGATGCTTTCTATTGAGTTCTTTATAGCAGTGATGTCATTTTTCATTTCTTCTGGTTTATTCTGCACCTCCTCTAGGTTCTTCTTCATTTCCTCTTGGCTCTTACTCATATTGTCAAATTTGTCTTCCATTCTTCTCAACCACATTATGATAATTTCTCTGAACTCTTTCTCTGGTAGGCTTATTTCTGGTTCTATTTTGTTTACTTCCTTTTCTGGTGAAACCTGCCTTTCTGTCTTATGTGGGCTGTTTCTTTTTCTGCCCATGATCTTTCTTCTCCGGGTGTCTGGTTATGTAGTTCTCTCTCCTATGTTGATTGAAAGGCACAAACTAGAACACGACCAGGTACAGCACATAAGGCACTGAGTAGAAATGTATTCAAGATGTTAATAATCACAAATAAGGTGACCGCCAATGAAGGACAAATTAGGGGTATATAGAGAAAGAAGAGGAAAATGAGGAAAAAAGAAAAGAAAGAAATGCCACAATCAAATTGGGAGAGTGAGGAAAAAAAAGATAAATGAATGAACAATAAAATAAAATAAGAAAATAAAAAGGAGAAGAAGGAGTAGGAAAGAGGAAGAGAAAAAAGTCAGAGAGAAAGGAAAGTGTATAAGAGAGAAAAGAGTAACAAAATATAGATGTCAGGAGACAACTCCAATAGAACAGTCACTAATCCCAATAAAGGCCAGCAACCAGTATCTAGAGATTAAGGCAAATTGCAAATAGCAACTGGTATCGAGGGAGGTGAGGGAAAAGAGAGGTAGAAAACAAAGCAAGCAAAAACCAAAATAAAACAATTAGAATAAACTAAAACAATCTCACAAAAAAATTTCAAAAAATCAATATAATCACTTTTCAGGCAAATAGCAACAAAAGGACATAGAGAAAAAACAACTTTTTGGCTAGTGAAGACAAGAAGAGAGAGGTTTGTGTGGACTTGTAGTAGGGGATTTGAAATTAGATATATAAATGGGGTGAAATTTTAACCAGGTAAAGAGAAAAATAGGGAGAATCTAAAGTTGGAAAAGGGAAAGAGAAACAAGACAACAAAATGGAGAAAGTTAGGAGGAAAGTGTTGGCATAAAGGTAGAGTTGAGTTGGAGTAAAATTATGCTAAAGGAAAGATGAAAATAGAATGTAGAACTCTGATCCCGAAATAAAATAAAGAGAAAACAAAATGACACTTGTGTTTTTTTTCCAAAACAGTTAAGTACTAGTAGTAATTAATAATAGTAGTTTAAAACAAAAATGTAATAATTATAAAGGTAAAATCAATTGAGGTGGAAAGAAAAACAATATTCTTTTAATTAAAATATGTGAAAATGAAAAATAAAAAATTAAAAATTAAACAAAAAGAAAAAAGGAAAAAGGAAAAATAAAAAAAAGAAGAAAAATAGAATGGTCCTTCACTTCCACTATTATTCTGCTTGGCACTCCTGTCTCCCAGCAGGGAAGGCACTGCAGCTCCCTGTGTTCCCCTCTTGGTGTTTTAATCTCTTTATTCTCTTGTGGTTATGCGAGAGTCAATTTGTGTGTCATCCACTGGGTGGCAGTGTTTCGGAATTGATCTCTGAGACAAAGCACAGGACCTCTCTAGGCTGTGCTCAGATCCTGCTACTCTGTGGTTCTCAAAGCCAGTTTGTGGGGGTTTTGCAGCCTGGACACTGTAATAACTCCCAGGTTGTCCCTCTGCCCCAGAAAAAAAAAAAAAAAGACTCATTTTCCAGAGCTCCCCTCTGTCAACAACTCAGAGGGTTTGCCTTCACACTTAGGGATCACGCCCTGACCACCTCTGTGGACCTCTCCAGAGGCAGCTTTCCCGCAGCCCGGCTCCCACAGTGTGCGCGTCTTTGTTGTGCGGGGGGTAGGAGACCGCACCCTGACCCAGGCAAATCTGACCCTTCCGCGCTCCGTGTGGAGATCCGAATCTGCTGCCTGCGTGTCCGTGCCGCCTGGGAAGCCGCGCTCTGGGTCCTGGCTGCTCTGTGGGTGCCTCCGTCAGCCGCAGCTTTCAGACCTCGGCAGACATCCACCTCCCCCTTATCTCAGGCGCAATCTGACCTGTCCGTGTGCTCTGTGGATCTCTGGTTCCGCTGCATGTCTGCGCCGATTGGAGAGCAGAGTTCTGGGTCCCCGGGTCCCTGGCTGCTCGATGGGTGCCCAGCCGAAGGCTTCAGACCGCCGCAGACATCCACCTCCCACTGCAAGATGGCTCGGGCTCTGCGTTCGTGCTGGTGGCTCTGAAGGTACATGCTCTTGACGGGAATCGAACCTGGGACCTTTCAATCCACAGGCTGACGCTCTATCCACGGAGCCAAACCGGTTTCTACAAGATGCATTTTTTAATTGGATAGAACTGTGTTGTTTTCAAGGCCACAAGCTTCCAACGAGATAACCATTGAGCACACACAGGCTGGCTCTTTAATAAAAAGAAAAATTCTACTTGTTTGCTCTGCTTAGAACTTGAATTCATTTTGCTCTAAGCGCACCGACTCCAAACTCTCCAAGCGTTGCTTGTTATTTTGTTGCTGTTGTTGTTTTCTGGTCTTCCTCAACATAACGACTGAACTAGTTGGAGAATATCAGCACCTTCAGAAAAATGTTAGGAACGAATCAAGTTATAATGTCTGCTGGGCAGTAGGAAAACCAGTCACTGCCCCTCTCTGGATCATAATTCTATGATCTAGATAAAGGCCTAATGAAATTCCAACAGGCAAGTGGGCAACGAGAAAATCTGAACACTGGTCAAAACAAGAGAGGCTCTTCCCTCCCGGCCCCTGGGATGCCTGGGAGTCCCCCCTGTCCCCACAGTTTAGCAGCCTCTCCGAGTCCCGGCGGCCTCCCCAGCGCTGGGCCGCAGCGCGCGCGCCGGGGTGCCGAGCCCGAGGCTGTGACACGCGACGTCGGCGGGCGCGGCGGCGGGGCCCTCGGGGAGGTGTGCGCCGAGCCGGCGACCGGGACGCACGGGCGGGCCGGCCTGGCGCCGCGGCGCCCGCTGCCTCGCTGCGGCTGGCGTGAGCGCTGCCGCTCCGGCGCCTCCTGGGCGGAGGCCCCGCCACCCGCCGCGCGATGGCGAGGCTGCGGGATTGCCTGCCCCGCCTGCTGTTGACGATCCGGTCCCTGCTCTTCTGGTCCCTGGTCTACGGCTACTGCGGGCTCTGCGCCTCCGTCTACCTGCTCAAACTTTTGTGCAGCATCGGCAAGGGACCCGTGCAGACCTTCCGGCGGGGCGCGCGGGAGCACCCGCCCCGGTGCTTGAACGACCCCTCCCTGGGCACCCACTGCTACGTGCGCATCAAGGTGAAGGCCGGCGCCGGCCGGGCGGGGTCGGGAGGGACCGGGCACGCGGGAGAGCGGAGGGCTCGGCTGCTCCTTCCCTGACGCCCGGCCCAGCGCCCCGTAGTGTCTCGGGGCCCCACCAAGGTGCCAAGGGAGGCAAGAGGGGCGAGGTGTGGCTGCAGAGGGGTCAGGACGGTGTGTGTTTATGTTCCCTGTTTCTGGTGGGGGGGCGGGGGGGGAGGGGGGGAGGAGTGGAGGGGTGGAAGAGAGAGCATAGGTTAAGTGGGAAGGAAAAGCTGTCTCCCGTCCCCTTTTGGCCCTTTAGAGCTCAGATCGGCTGTAGGAAACTGTTCCAGGTGGCGCCCTAATGTCTCAGGAGTCTGTCCTTGCCCAAATTATAGAATAAAAGAGTAAAAAGAATAAGTCGTTGGAAATCCGGAGTTCATTCAGATCAGCAGAATGGAACATTCACCAATGACTTAAGCAGCATGAAATCATAAATAAGTGGTGCATGTATTTGTGGAGAGGGAAGCCAACTATTGGACTTAGAGACTAGAGGAGTGGCATTAAAAGCCAGTGCCTACCTTGCATAAAGCCGCATCAACGCCCCCGCTTGTCCCAGGGCTCCCCACAGCCAGATGTTCTATTTCCCCAGGCTTCAGGCGGGGCCTTTGCGATGCACCCTACATTTGACTCGCAGGCCTTTCAAAACCAGCTTCAAATGAGGGGACGTGTGTCACCACGTGGAGGATTCCTAACAGGAGCTAGATTATCCAGCAGCTGGAGTCCGGAAGACCAAGGGATATATATACCTTTCTTACCTTTATTCAGCCCATGAGGTGACCATTAAAGAGCTCAGATTTGTGAAACAACAACCACCAAAAAGACCAGTGTCTGCCCCAGCCGCTTGGCTCAGTGGATAGAGCATCGTCTGGGAACCAAAGGGTTCCAGGTTCGACTCTGGTCAAGGGCATGTACCTTTGTTTGCAGGTTCCTTCCCTGCCCCAGCCCTGGTAGAGGACCAGGGCCCATGCAGGAGGCAACCAATTAATGTGTCTCTCACACTGATGTTTCTCTCTGTCTTTCCCTCTCTCTTCCACTCTCTCTAAAAATCAATGGAAAAATATCCTTGGGTGAAGATTAAAAAAAAAAACACAGTGTCTGGCACACGATAAGTGCAGTAAAGTAATTTGTTCACTAAATTCAATCAAGTGCCCACAGTATTTTATCTTCTAAGACCTACCACCAAGAAAAGAAGTTACTGACCTAGGAAGACATTCTGCAGTTGAGGGCAAATTCAGATTTACTCTCTTCATTTAACCTGAGGAGAAAAAGTAGTGTAAAACTCATCTGAAATGCCTCAGAATGCCTTTCTTCTCATTGGCCATCTAAAAAGTTTTTCCAGAGACACAGACCAAGGACTTGAAGAACATTGTCCTGGGAGGTTCTAGTCACAGCCCTCCTCGTAACCAATGTCATGATCTGTGTTAACATCTGTAGACCTCAGTTTCTAAATCTGCAAAAATGATGGGGTTGGGTTAAGTGGCTTTTAAGATCTTTTCACATCTGAAAACCCAAGTACTTGGGTAACCTGATATAATACCAGTGTCTGTGCCCAGCTTTTGGGTCTTGATTTCTTTTCTCATTTCTTTATGAGTTTTTGTTTTTCTTTCCTCCACTTTTCTCTCTTCAGTTTGCTTTGTATTCACTGTATTCCTGTCTCATTCCCATGCCTTTTTTCCCCTTGGGCAGTCTTGTCTCCCACGTGCAGAGTGAAGTCTTAAGACTTAAGACTGTTCTGCTATTACATATAAACAGATATGACAACATGAGGAGCAAGCTGCATGCTACTCTCAACTTAAAATAAAAATGTGGGAAGGAGAGGACTAAAAAAAAGGAGAGAAGGTGTGAATTATATAACTGATGGCATAGCTCCTGACGGGCAAGCTGAGAAAAGTACTTGACTAGGGGGTAAACATGGCAGGAATATAAATTCAAATCAGAATTATTTAAACATCCTATAGAATTTGAATGAGATGAGATGTGACACAGCAGGAAAATGAAAGTCACAAATTGTGACATTGTTTCAGAAGTTGGTAATATTTAAACTGACTTCATAAGTAGAAGAACGGAAGGTACTATAAAAGAAATGTTGACAAAGTAAATTTGTCTATTCATCCTACTGATAAATCAAAGTTTTTTTTCTCTTTGAAAATTAATATTTATTTTATTCTTTTTTTAAAGGTGTTTTATGTTGTTAATCCTCACTCGAGAATATTTTTCCATTGATTTTTAGAAAGAGTGAGTGGGAGGGGGAGACAGAGCAAGAGAGAGAGACACATGATGTGAAAGAAACACATTGATTGGTTGCCTCCTGCATGCACCCACTCAGAGCCTGGGATCAACCTGCAACCAAGGTACATGCCCTTGGACCACAATCGAACCCAGGACCATTCATTCTGCAGACCAATGCTCTATCCACTGAGCAAACTGGCTATGGAATTTTTATTTCATGATATTAAAAATAATGCAAGTGAGTGTGTATTTTTTGTTTTGTTTTTTAATTAAATCTTTATTATTCAGATTATTACATTTGTTCCTTTTTTTTCCCCTCCATAGCTCCCCTCCATCCAGCTCCCACCCTTCCCTCTACCCTTACCTCCCTCCCATTGACCTCATCCATAGGTGTATGATTTTTGTCCAGTCTCTCCCTGTACACCCCTAACCCCTTTCCCCCTGAGAATTATCCGTCCACTCCCTTTCTGTGCTCCTGATTCTATTATATTCACCAGTTTATTCTGTTGATCAAATTTTTAATTCACTTAATTTTTAGATTCCCTTGTTGATAGATACGTATTTGTTGTTCATAATTTTTTACCTTTTTCTTCTTCCTCTTCTAAAAGAGTACCTTTCAGCATTTCATATAATACTGGTTTGGAGTTGATGAACTCCTTTAGCTTTTTCTTATCTGTGAAGCTCTTTATGTGCCCTTCAATTCTGAATGATAGCTTTGCTATTCATCACTTTGAATATTTCTTGCCACTCCTGTCTGGCCTGCATGGTTTCTGTTGAGAAATCAGCTGACAGTCGTATGGGTACTCACTTGTAGGTAATGAACTGTTTTTCTCTTGCGCTCCGGGACCATAGGTTTTCTGTATCTTGCTCTCTCTCTTTTTCTAGCACCCCCACAATTCTGATGTTGGTACGTACGCTTGAAGCTGTCCCAGAGGCTCCTTACATTATCTTCACATTTTTGGATTTTTTTCTCTTCTTGCTTTTCCAGTTGAGTGTTTTCTGCTTCTTTATAT
>JAAGEH010000165.1:3002365-3042377 GCA_011751065.1 Lasiurus cinereus
CCTCCACCCAGCTCCCACCCTATCCCTCCCTCCCGTTGACCTCATCCATAGGTGTATGATTTTTGTCCAGTCTCTCCCTGTATACCCCACACCCCTTTCCCCCTTGTATAATATTTTTTATTTCAATCAGTGTATGTTTAATTTCTGGTTGGTCCTTTTCCATCTCTAGTTGGTTCTTTTTCATCTCCAGTTGGTTCTTTTTCATCTCTTCTTGGGTCTCGCTAACTTTACCCAACTTTTCTAGGATATTCTTGAAAAACCTTATAAGTGTGGTTTTGAACTCTATATCCAGTCGTTTGTTTTCCTCTATTTCTTTTGTTTGTGATCCCTTCCCTTGTCTCGGCATTTTCACTATGCTGTGAGAACTTCTGTGTTGGATTCAGCCTTATGATACCAGACTTGCAAAACCGCAAAAGCCTCTCTGTTGAGCTTGGGATGGGTGGAGTCTCAGGGCTTAAGGGACCGCCTTGCCTTCCAGTCGGCCCCGCCCTCCAAGGCCCCTGGTCCTCACGTGACTGGGTAATCGCTGGAGCGGTCCCTGTGCGCGGGCGCTTTCTCTCTCTCTCTCTCTCTCTCTCTCTCAGTGCCTCTAGACTGCTGCCTCTCCGGCTCCCCTGCGCTCTGGGACCATATGACTCTGGGTCCCCAGGGTTCCGCCCAAAACCAGGGTTTAGTGGAGTTAGAAGTGATGCAGTTGGGAGAGTCTGTCTCCCGCCCACTCGTGAAAGCCAGCAGCACAATCAGCAGTCTGTCTTCTGTGCGCAGTGCTGTGCACGCCACCAGACTTCTGCCCTTTTGCGACTCCCCTAAATTTCCGTGCACTTCTCCCTTTTCACAGTCCAAACTCCCCCTGTAAGAGTTTCGGCTGGATCGGGGGTTTAGTGTCCTAGGATAAGGGGTTCAGTGCCATTGAGAGTCTCCGTCTCCCTCCCACCAGAGAAAGCCAGCCAGGTTCTCCGGCACCTGCTCTCTCCACACGCGCGTCTGCATACCTCAGCTTTTGCAGCTCCTCTGGGTCTCTGTGAGCCCCTCTCTTTCCTTCTAGTTGTAGAATTTCCACTCAGCCAGCTTTCCTGTGGTTCTAGATGATGTTCTTCCTGTCTTTTAGTTGTAGTTTTGAAATTGTTGTGCGAGGCAGCATTGTAAATGTTTACCTATGCCACCATCTTGGATTCTAGTGAGTGTGTTTTTTTAATGCAATGGAAATACTAACTGTACTCCTTTAATAACACAAATCATAACTGAAACTTCATGTTTTCTACTGCAGGATTCTGGATTAAGATTTCATTATGTTGCTGCTGGAGAAAGAGGCAAACCACTTATGCTGCTACTTCATGGATTTCCAGAATTCTGGTAAACTTAAAAATTTAACTTTCTTTTAAGCATTAAATACTTTGCTTATCAGAGTGCCATACATACAGGGACTTTATTAATAAACTAGAGGCCTGGTGCACAAATTCCTGTGTGGGTGGAGTCCCCCAGGGGGGCTTGCGGGGATCGGGCCTCAGTTCACACCCCCAGCCTCGCATCCCTGCAGCCCCACCTGGCACCCCGCGGTGGCATGGCCCTGTCCCCTAATCTGCTCTACTATCCCGCCTGTGGGACCATCAATCAGGGCTGAGTCCCTCCGCCTGGCTCCGTCAACACCTAGGGAGCCACACACTGGCCCCTCCCCCTGCCACCAAGGCTAGTTACTGTCTGCAGAGTGATTGGCCCCCATTCACACCCGCCTTAGCCTGGCACCACCCAATCCTGCCATAGTCCCACTCTCATTGGGGCCCATCAGGACAGGCAGCGCCTCCACTGCCACCTGCTGCCAGCACTGCTGATGACTGCTATGTTCCGTGCCACCTCCTAGTAGGAACATAGCACTACATGTCATAGTGAGCAGTCGAATTCCTGGTCGAACAATTTGCACATTAGGCTTTTATTATATAGGATGCATTGAGGATGCTAGTGCACTAAGCATTGAAGAAAAGAATGGAGGATGGCAAAAAACCTTTCTTCCAAAGCAAAAAGTCTGTGGATGCCTTTTCCTGAGATTTTCCCCACATAAAGATTTTTCTCCACTCTGGATTTACCTGCATAAATAAACATAAGTTATTTCCATGTTAAATTTTTATTTTCTTTCATCTGGAGACAATTGGGTGGTAAATAGCCCTTGCAAATCAACATGTGTATGTAGGTTCAGCTAGTGGAGTGCTTGACATGATTGACTCACAATAAAATGTAAGTCTGACGCATTAGTCAAATCTGCATAAAGTAACATGGGCAGTGACTTCTGCCTCAGTCACCTATTTGATGCATCATTTAAAAAAATATTCTGAGTTGATACCAGCAATTTCTTTGAGTCATCTTCATCACCAGCTATATGGAATGCATTTGTCATTATTCAAGTGCACAGGCAAATGAGGGCTCTTTATACACACAGCTGAGCACAGAGGTTGATGATGATGACTGCCTGTCCTCTGTTGTGAAGGGAAAGGATAGTCTACATCTGAAAATGGATAGCCTGGGAAACAAGAAACCCTCATTACATTAGGAGTAATAATTAGAAAAGAGATTTTTAAAAAAGAGTTCTCTGCTATTCCCAAAAGCTACCAGAATAAATAAAAAAGTGGGTGAAAATAGTATATTTCGTTTATTTATAATATTTCCAGGAGTTACTGATTTTGCAATATGCCTCATTCTTGTATCAAAGGGGTTGTTTTTGTTTTAATTATATGAATCACTGATGTGATTTCTTTTTCAGCTTGAAGTATAAATCAATTATGCTTTATTTATGAACTGTAGGAAGATTACAATTAAAAATTATTCTTTTGCAATTTATTAAAATAGCAGTTGTGCTATTTCTAAGAAATGTTTAAGCTATTGTTTGACTCCATTCACTGATAATGGCAATAGTTAAGTTTATTTGTAAGGCTATATTAATTATTAATATTATAATGCAGGTAATATGTTTGCATAGTTTACAATTTTAAATGTAAAATATTGTGAGATTATAAACATTATCTTGAATCAAATTTCTACCTTGAAATCACTAATTAAGTGAATTCTGAATGAAGACACAGATACTTAAGATATTAAAACAATGCACATTTTAACAGGAGGTGCTGGGTGAAACGGTGAAGGGATTAAGAAGTGCAGATTGGGCCTTGGCCCATGGGGCTTAGTAGGTTGGAGTGTAGTCCCATGACCAAAGGTGCAGGCCCACAGTGAGAATGACGTAGATGCTAGCTCTTTTTATTATATAGCAGATGACAGGGTGTAAAGTAATTGGGCTGGAAAACTGGTAATAATCAAGTCTTGGAGCTTTTATCTGCCAGAAGGAGTTTGAACTTCACATATGAGTAATAAGGTGTCAAGAAAATATTTTAAGTGGGGAAATTACATGAGAGAGTGTGTGGTTTTGCTACATCACTTTGGTTTCATAGAAGAAAGAACCGAAGGGAATGATGTGGACACCGACCAATCAATAGATTGTTGCATCAGTGGAGGCCTGGATGGGCAGAAAAAATGATTAAATATTTAAGGAGAAACCAAGATGGTGGCATAGGTAAACACTTAAACTGCTGCCTTGCACAACAATTTCAAAACTACAGTTAAAAGACAGAACTGACATTATCCAGAACCACAGGAAAGCTGGCTGAGTGGAAATTCTACAACTAGGAAAAAAGAGAGGGGCTTACGGAGACCCAGAGGAGCAGCAAAAAGCTGAGGTACAGAGACACTTGCGTAGAGAGGACGAGAAGTGGAGTGCCTGGCTGGTTTCCTCTAGTGGAAGGGAGACGGAAATTCCCAAATGCATTGAACCTTAGTTCCAACTGCACTGAACCCCAATTCTGGGCGAGATTCATATGGGAGGCATCTGGACTGTTGTGAAAAGGAGGAGTGCACGAAAACTTAGGGGAGCCATGAAAGGCAGAGTTCTGGAGGCGCGCGAGTGCGAGAGCGCACACATAGTGCTAACTGCTGATTGGGCCACTGGCTTTCTCTAGCAGGAGGAAGACAGAACCTCTGAACTGTACTGAAATCCACTTCCGACTGCACTGAACCCCAGTTTCGGGAGAGACCCAGGGGACCCAGACTCATATAGGTCCACAGAGTGCACAGAAACTCAGGGGAGCCAGAAAGGCAGAAGCCTGGAGGTGCGCACGCATGTGCACAGAGAGGCCTGCAGCGATTACCGAGGGACACTGAGATCCAGGGGCCTCATAGGGCAGGGCTGATGGGAATCCAAGCCTATCTGCTCAGCCCTGAGACTCCGTCCCATCCAAGCTGACCATAGAAGATTTTGCAATTTTGCAGGCCTTCTATCATAAGGGTGTCTCCAGCACAGAAGTTCTCCCAGCATACACATAGCTGATCCTCACAACCAATTGGCTTGGAGGTCAATTCCCCCCAGTGATACCAACAACAACCAAGACTTAACTACAACAAGGCTGTACACACAGTCCACAAAGGAATGCACCAAGAGAATCCACCTCAGGTAACTGGGAAGGCGGAGCTACTGTACATATAGGACACCTAGCACACAAAGCTACTCTACCAATTCAGGGAAACAGTGAAAATGCAGAGACAAAGAAAGATCACAAACAAAAGAAATGGAGGTTATAAGGTTTTTCAAGAATTTCCTAGAAAAGATGGATAAATTTAGCGAGACCTAAGAGGAGATGAAAAAGGACCAACTAGAGATGAAAAAGGATCAACTAGAAATTAAACATACACTGACTGAAATAAAAAAATATTATACAGGGACCTAAGAGCAGAATAGAGTAATGCAAGAATCAAAACAAAGATTTAAAATACAAAGAAATAGAAAACACTCAACTGGTAAAGCAAAAAGTAAAAGAAATTCAAAAATTGGAAGATAGTGTAAGGAGTCTCTGGGATAACTTCAAATGTAATAATCAGAATTATGCGGGTGTCAGAAGAAGAGAGAGAGCAAGATACTGAAAACCTATTTGAAGAAATAATGACAGAAAACTTCCCACACCTGGTGAAAGAAATAGATTTACAAGTTCAGGAAGCACACAGAACCCCAAACAAAAGGAATCCTAAGAGGACTACATCAAAACAAATCAAATTAAAATGCCAAGAGCAAGAGACAAAGAGAATATTAAAAGCAGCAAGAGAAAAACAGTTAATTACCTACAAGGGAGCACCCATACAACTGTCAGCTGATTTCTCAACAGAAACGATGCAGGCCAGATGGGAGTGGCAAGAAATATTCAACGTGATGAATAGCAAGAACCTACAACCAAGATTACTCTACCCAGCAAAGCTATCATTCAGAATTGAAGGGCAGATAAAGAGCTTCACAGATAAGAAAAAGCTAAAGGAGTTCATCATCTCCAAACCAGTATTATATGAAATGCTGAAAGATATTCTTTAAGAAGAGGAAGAAGAAAAGGGTAAAGATAAAAATTAGGAACAACAAATACATATCTATCAACAAGTGAATCTAAAAATTAAGTGAATTGAAAATCTGATGAACAGAATAAACTGGTGAATATAATAGAATCAGGGGCATAGAAAGGGAGTAGACTGACAATTCTCAGGGGGAGACTGGTGAGGGGGATGCAGGAAGAGACTGGACAAAAACCATACACCTACAGATGAAGACAATGTGTGGCGGGGAGGTATGGGCAGAGGGAGAGATGGGAATTGGGTGGAGGGGACTTATGTGGGGGGAGAAGAACAATTGAAATCATCTGAACAATAAAGATTTATTAAATATAAATAAATAAATAAATAATAAATATTTAAGAGACACTTACCCATTTTGGCTCAGTGGATAGAATGTCAGCCTGTGGATTGAAAGGTCCCAGGTTCGATTTTGTTGAAGGGCACATACTTTGGTTGCAGGCACATCCAGCTGATCGATGATTCTCTCTCATCGATGTTTCTAACTCTCTATCCCTCTCCTTTCCTCTCTGTAAAAATCAATAACATATATTTTAAAAAATATTTAAGAGAGATTAAATCTGCAGAACTTTATTGATTAGGTACAAAGACATAAAAATTAATTAAATTTTTAAGTAAAGCTAATGAGAAAATAATATCATATGTATTGATAAGATGAGTTGCTTAAGGAAACAAACTGCTTCATTTGTTTGTTACAACCCAGAGGCAAGATTAACACTATTGCCCAGCTCTCATGGGTCAGTGGTTGAGTGTCAACCTATGAAACAGAAGATCATGGGTTTGATTCCCAGTCAGGGCACATGCCCAGATTGCCTACTCAATCCCCAGTGTGGGGCTTGTAGGAGACAGCTGATCAATGATTTTCTCTCATCATTGATGTTTCTCTCTCCCTCCCTTCCCCTCTGAAATCAATAAAAATATATTTAAAAGAAAAGATTAACAATATTACTATGGCCTAGCTAAGAAAGATACTTTTATTAACATTTTCAAATCCATCTTAATTGGTAATGATTTTGTAGATTTTCACAAATCATAGATCAAAGATTCTATATCCATTCATAATTCCAAATATGTATCTGATACCCTTCCTGATAATTAGTCTGTTGATGAAAAGTGGTTGATTTGCTTCATTGATCTGTATTTGATACAATAGGCAAGTGAAATTGTATTGCCTATTGTATCATTTTAGGTATATAGTCTATTGTATCATATCAGATCAATGAAGCATATCATTGCTTTGCATCATATCACATTGCAGTCCTTCTCTCATTATCTACACTAATAAAAGAGAAAGATGCAAATTGACCATACCTTCACATCGCCCAACAGCCAACCAAGAGTGAGTATGCAAATTAACCCAACAATGATGGCAAGTTAATTTGCATGCACAGGTGGCGAGCGGCCAGGGGTGGTTTAGGACAACTGCTCCGGGCTTCTGGGCAGTGTGGGAAGGTGGAAAGGCAGCTCTGGGCCAGAGTGAAGGTGGTTGCTGGCAGCCAGGGAAAGAAAGGCCCATTCTTGCATGAATCTGTGCATTGGGCCTCTAGTTGGTTTATAATTTCACTTGCCTATTGTACTCCTAAAGTCTTTTCAGACAATAAGCTCCCATTTGACTTGTGTCAGATATTTTTTTTAATTTTTTATTAATGTATTACATGTATACATATCTTCCCATTGCCCCCCCCCACTCCCATGCATATCCTAATCCCCCAGTGTCTTGTGTCCATTGGTTATGCTTATACGCATGCATACAAGTCCTTTGGTTGATCTCTTATCTACCCCACCTCTCCTTAATCTTCCCGCTGTAATTTGACAGTCTATTTGATGCTTTACTGCCTCTGTATCTATCTTTTTCTTCATCGGTTTATAATGTTTTTTATTATTCATAAATGAGTGAGATCATGTGGTATTTTTCTTTCATTGACTGGCTTATTTCACTTAGCATAATGCTCTCCAGTTCCATCCAGGTTGCTGCAAATGGTAAGAATTCCTCCTTTTTTATGGTTGCATAGTATTCCATTATGTAGATGTACCATAGTTTTCTGATCCACTCATCTGCTGATGGGCACGTAGGCTGTTTCCAAATTGTAGCTATTGTAAATTGTGCTGCTATGAACATAGGGGTGCATAAATCCTTTTTGATTGGTGTTTCTAGTTTCTTAGGATATATTCCTAGGAGTGAGATTGCTGGGTTAAATGGGAGTTCCATTTTCAGTTTTTTTTTAGGAAACTCCATACTGTTCTCCACAGCGGTTGCACCAGTGTGCATTCCCACCAGCAGTGCACGAGGGTTCCTTTTTCTCTGCATTCTCACCAACACTTAAGTCGTTTGTTGATTTGTTGATGATTGCCATTCTGACAGGTGTGAGATGGTATTGCATTGTCATTTTGATTTGTATCTCTCGGATAATTATTGTGTGTCAGATAATTTTACAATGTGTTTTTATGAACAGATGTGCATGCAAATTGTTAATGCATATTCTGAGTTCCATAACAGTGAATTACTTCGAAAAATTCGTCCTTTTTTTTCTGTTATCCAAAATGACTTTGCTTATTGGAAGAAGAAAAGCTCATAGATCTCTGTATTTAAATTAATTCTGCTTTTCCATGATCTAGCACAAAGGGAATACCTGCCCAAAGAGGCCTCGGAATGTGGCTATTACAAATATGGCCATTTTCACGTCCCCAGTGGGGGCCATGCAGGAGGCAGCTGATTGATGTCTCTCTTTCATCGATGATTCTGACTCTCTATCCCTCTCCCTTCCTCTCTGTAAAAAATCAATAAAATATATATATATTAAAAAAACACAAATATGGCCATTTTAATTGGTCAGAGCTGGTGCCATTTTGATTGTTAAATATTTTTAATATCATGCTTGCTTGTACTCATGGTGTAGGATCTTCTCCACAGAAGAATTTTGTTTTAGCAAGAAAAGGTTTATTTTAATCACTTGTTTTATTGGATTCTTTAAGTCAAATCTGTCTGTAATTTTCAGACTTTTTCACTCATAAGTAAACTGTTATTACTAAAAATCACTGAGCCCTATCTGACAGTGGAGTAAGATGAGTAACATCCACTTTTTAGGCAAATAGATTTTCATCTTATACATTTTTTTAGAGAATCAAATGGTTCTGCCATAAAACAGAAGAAGTATTTATAGATATATATTCCCTGATAGCTACACATATTATTTTAAAAAAGCTTAGAAAATTGGTTTCTTAAGTGCAGATATAACTACATTGCTTTTAATATTTGATATTTTGTAGTTCCTGTAAATACTGGCCCTTTGTTACACCCAACTGGAGCTGGTAAAAAAATAAAATAATTTTAATAAAGAATGTCAGTGCTCCCTTCTCAAACAGGTCTCTCCTTTCCTGCTTATACTAAGCTCTATAACCTTTCTCAAAATAAGGAGTTTCTTATAGTTTTCCACTTAGAAAATCTATAATGTTACTACTTGTATTAGTCACTGTAGTAGATTTAATGTCCCTTATATCCTGCAGGTATTCTTGGCGTCATCAGCTAAGGGAGTTTAAAAGTGAATACCGAGTTGTGGCGCTGGATTTGAGAGGCTATGGAGAAACAGATGTTCCCATTCATCGAGAGAATTATAAACTGGACTGTCTAATTACAGATATAAAGGATATTTTAGACTCTTTAGGTGGGTTACTTTAAAAAATTAGTATTAATTCTTTTTAAGGGACTACAATTCAAGAAATTGTGAAATGATAACCTAATTCCTTGGGAGGATGCTGTTTCCACCTACCTGGATTGTTATCTGGATCCTGTTACTATGGTTTGGGGTTCCAGATCAAAATGCTTATTCAGGGAATTTAAAATAACACATCCAGAATAATTATTCAATTCACTAGCCAAAAATTACTTTCAAAATTTGTTTTTAAAAACAGACCTAATCTTAAGTTACTATTTATTATTTTCAGGAGTAATTGTTGGAAATTTGAGTCTTATACTAAAAAAATTGGACTTCAGAACCCACACTTAAACATTCATTTAAAAATGTTACAAGATGTGGAAGAACTTGCATTATCTTACGTGTACTGATCAGCTAGTGTCACAGTAATATTATATAACAATCGACCCCAAACTCAATGACATATTGCCATATACATTTATTCCTGTGCTCTTGAATCTGAAGATCAACTGTAGGCTGGACACCTCTGGACTTTTTACTCAGGCTGACATGTAGGTCCAGCTGGGAGTGGCTTCTCACTGTGAGTTGGGCTAAAGGGTAGTAGCTACCTGGGGAAGCTCTTTTCCTAGCAGTGGCCAAAATGGTAAGAGGGTGAGCTCAGCTGCACCCACACATTTCAGGTCACTACTGTCAGCCCATTGGCCAAAGCAAGTCATGTGGCTGAACCCACAGTCAAGTCATACACCTGTCGCAGGAACAAAGCAAATCACACAGTCCATTCTAACATCAACGGGGCAGCAACATACATTGCTTCTATGGCAGTGGGGACTGGAGAAGAGTAAATGTTTTTTTAACATCAATCTAATCCACTGCATCCCTTTGGACTACAGCCCACCTGTTACCATCAGTGTGTTAATGGTGATAATATAGTGAGAAACCCATGAAATCAAATTAAAGTCCCTTTCTACAATAATCTAATGAGACCATAGTTCAAGCCATATTTTTATTTTATTTTTATATACTTTTATTGATTTCAGAAAGGGAGAGAGAAGGATAGAGAGAAAGAAACATGAATAATGAGAGAGAATCATTGATTGGCTGCCCCCTACACGCCTCCTACCGAGGATGGAGCCTGTAACCTGGGCCTGTGCCATTGACCAGAATTGAACTTAAGACCCTTCAGTTTGCAGGCCAATGCTCTGTCCACTGAGCTAAACCAGCTAGGACCTAACCAATATTTTTAGAGGAGAAAAAAAAAAGGATGAATCTGGGGGTATCATTGCAGTGTTACCCTTTAGTCTGATTTCTATAAAAGAGACTTAGAGACACAGATTTCCAACAGCCAGATTTCATTCATATTTTAGATCTGGTTTAAGTTTGTCAACGTACAATTTTCTAGGCAAATCAATAATAAACAAGATGTTCCTCTGTGTGTGTATGTATGTGCATGCATGTTAGTATAGTGGTGGGGTGATGATGAAAAATATTTTTTGAAAAAGTTAATTTGAAGTACTATAGAAATAAATTACAAATTAATCTTATCCATCCATACAAAGGAAATCCTGTAGGAAATCACTACTAATCAGTATTTTAACCTAATTCAAGTAATTGTAATAATTACATGAAATGAAACTTGTATGTATGTAGTATTATAATTAAGACTTTCAGTTTGACTTCACAGTCCCAAATTAGTGATGTTTTACTGTTTTGAGTTGTCACATTGAATTTGGAAAATTAGGGAAAAAATAGGTGCTTCTTTGAAATAAATATTTACCAGTTGGACATAGGTGGGACATTTAGGTTTTTATTGTAGAAATTCTCCAATATTCAAAAAATAACTCAAATAATCTTATTTATGTCCTAATTATATGTAGTCTTAATCATGGTGTCCAAACTATTTCAGATTAAAATATATTTATATTCTTAGGAGAGATTCTGAATTTGTATTAAGTCTAGAGTGGAGTGTGGGCACCTGAATTTTCTAAAAAGTTACCAAGGTGATGCGGATGTACCTACAGGTTTTGAAAATACTAAACTCAGAGCCTGCAAAAAGTGGATGAAAAATTAGGGTAGAACAGTGGAAAGATTAGTTTCAGAAGTGAACCTATTTTATGTGAGTTAATGATGAGCCCACCTGTTTTTTGTCAATGACGTCAATATTTATTTCTTGATTACAGGTTATAGTAAATGTGTTCTTATTGGTCACGACTGGGGGGGCATGATTGCCTGGCTAATTGCCATCTGTTATCCTGAAATGGTGATGAAGCTTATTGTTATTAACTTCCCTCATCCAAATGTATTTACAGGTGAGCTTAACTTTCCATTACGAATTGCCAACATAACCATTCACTGTTGCCACTGACACTCTGGATTAAAAACAGCAAAATTTGATTAACATCATTTTTAAAAAATTAACATAATATTTAAAAATTAAATGGCTAAAATATATTAGCACATGACAATGTGCTTTAAATATTTAATATTTAGAGTCTAAGAAACTGTAGCTTCATGTTTGCTTGCATAATTTTATTTTTAGAAAAAATATTTTACTGCTAACTTGGGGAGAATAAAGGAGGAGATGCAAAAACACTACTTAGATGGTAATGGACTTTGACTGTCTAGAAATAAGTTCTCCTCTTGCCTGACAGCTTTGGCTATCAGGAATGGCAACATTTTTTAAAATAGCAGTTGTCAAATTTTGGTCTCAGGGTTTCTTTACACCTTAAAAGTTATTAAAGACCCATTGAGCTTTTGCTTAGATGGGTTATATCTATCAATGTTCCCTGTATTGGAAATTTAAAATGAGACTTTGAAAAATGTATGTGTGAAATTATCTAAAAAAACAATAACTCATGTTAACATAAAAAAACATTTTAATGAAAACTACATCTTTCAAAACAAAATTTTAGTGAGAATAGTGTCATTGTTTTACATATTTGCAAACCTCTTTAATTTTTGGCTTAATAAAAGGCAGCTGGATTCTCAAATATGCTTCTGCATTCAATCTTTTGCAATATGTTGTTTGAATTGAAGTATATGAAGAAATCTGGTCTCACACAGATTTATAATTGAAAAAGGCTGGAGTATTTTAATAGTCTTTTCAGAGAATTGTGGATTTTCTTCTTTACCACTACATCAAACTCAAAAATTGGTGATTCCTTAAAGGTTAGTAACAATGTGAAATCTGATGTCAGATTAATGAACTTTTGGTGCTGTTATGTTAAAATCCATTGGTATCTCTATCATTTTGAATGGATTTTTCATTATGCATTGGAAGATAGTGGTTGAGTTATTTAAATCTTCCATAATTTGACACATTTCATTATATGATATCAAAGACTCATATTCATTAGTATTTTCCCAATTTCTATTTTTTTTTAAAGCCATTAAGTGTTTCAAAGCCGTCAAGCTCACAGCAGCAGATACAAGTTTCTAAAATTCTAATTTTCAGTTGAAATCTTGAATTTTATCATTGGCAGCAAATACTGCGAATTGTTTTCCCTCAAGTGAAAGGCTTGCTCTGTTCATGTTCAAGAGTCAATCTGCCACATGCCCAGGTCTGACTGTTAATAGTTTGTTAGTCATTCTTTCAGGTAAAAATGATGTTCTGTAAAAAATGCAGCCACTTCCATTTATAGACTCAAACAATTGCAGAGGTGCTTTTCTTCCTCAAGGCAACCATTGGATTTGGGTGTGCAACAAAATTGCTTTGTGTGTACATTCTATTTCATCACAATGTTAAAAAGACAAGTACTCAAAGGTGGGAATGTAATAAAGTTAATAATTTTTGCTGTTTCATCAAGGACATTCCTAAGTGAAACTGGCATTTAGTTTATGTATTTGTTTATTGCAAGTGGGTGGTAGGGAAGAATACAATGACTACTAGTATTGTTTCGTGTCACTGCCTTGATTTGTGCACAGGCAGCAATGGTTCTACCCAACATGGCTTTTGTATCATCAGTGCAAATGGCAACCAAATGCAAAAAGCTAATACTAATGTCTTAGTGTTGTTATGAAATCATTTTGACCATCCAGATCCCTCAAAAGGGCTTTTGGGATTCGCAGGGATATACATGGACTATATTTTGAGAACCTCTTTTAAAAAGGGAATTCATAAAATCTTAAAAGTGATTAAAGATATGTGAACAGTGGGTAGGACCATTTTTATTTGGTTTTGGCAGAAATTATAATTTTGTCCTCTTTAACTAGACTTGTCAAATTTTCTGGGGTTCAGGTATTGCTACAACCCATAGCAGCATCTGGGAAACAAAAAATTCAGAACAATATATTTCTGTTTCTTCCTCAAAATTGAGCACGTCTGGGAAAAGGAGACCATGACTACCTAAATATTGTATATTATAAGTACATGTAAGAGTCAAATTTTAGATTCATATCCAATTGACCTCTTTTGTTGAGGCAATAGGATGGATGCTTAGGATTCAAATATCAAACTGAGATATGTCATGTTTTTTCCCATTTCATTAGTCAATAGAAGTTATACTACATTCTCGCTCAATTGATCAGCACCCAGAGTCAATATTGTTTTAGATAAACTGTAATTGGTCATTTCAGCAAAAAAACTTGGAATATTGCTAAAACTGTTTTATCAATGGGATCAACCCCAGTCAATATGAAGTTGTCAAGTAATATGCTTATAATTGTATTGATATATCTTAATGCAGGGCTGACAAAATCTTATTCAATGATGACAATATTCTACTTACCTGAGAATATGCACATTTAATATGCATGATTTCAATTTAAAACTTCAGTGTCTTCCCAAAGCATTTTTAAATCTTATCATTGTTGGCACTTATCTACCCAGGCTTCTGCTTTTCTTTCTGACTTATTTCATTCTGTTTCCCGCTCCTTATTCACTACACACCAGCCATAGTAGCCTTTCTGCTTCTTAAATGTGCCAGGTCTAGGATCTACATTCTGTTTCTGGATGCTCTTTCTAGATCTTTGCATGACGGATTCCTTTTTACCTTTCAGGACTCAGCCCAGAGAAGCCTATTTTGACAATCTCTACTATATAATAGTCCCTCACACCACCCAACCATCACTCTTAATCAAATTACCTTGTTTTGTTTTCTTTATGGTATTATTGCTATCAAAATGTTCTTTTAAGTATTTGTTACTTATTTATTGTATAAGTGAATGAGAACATCTTTTGTCTTGTTCACTCAAAAACAGTAGATATTCAAATATCCATTGAATGAATTTTCTGGATTCATGAGTAAATTTATACGGAACACTTTCTTTTTTTGTTGAGGTCAAATAGATAAGGCATTCAAATAAACTAATAAGGAAAATCTTTTAAACAGTAGGAAATGACCTCCCTTTGCATCCCTAGGAAAAGTGCTAGGTCACTGATAATGGCCTTAAAAGAATGGCGGTGTTGTTTGAGTTTCTTGTCCTTTTCTGAGTCAGGACTTCATAATGGGGAACTTCCTTCTTTCTTTAAACTGCTATAAGTTTTTCTAAATACCAGAAATATCCATAATAAAATATAAGAACATAGAAATTATTCCAAAGCGAAATTACACAGAAATCCTTATTTGTGGATGCTTTTAAGGGATCATCTCAAAGGTAAAATTGCCTTAAAAAATTAGTTCTTTCAATAGTAACTAGTTTTATATTCCTTGGATAAGGTCTAACATGACATTTTAATTTCAGAATATATTTTACGACATCCTACCCAGCTGTTCAAATCCAGCTATTATTACTTCTTCCAAATACCATGGTTTCCAGAATTTATGTTCTCAATAAATGATTTCAAGGTAAGTCATATGTAGTGATAGATGTTAACCAGTGCTTATTACAGAGGTCATTTTGCAACATATACAATATCAAATCATTATGTTGAACACCTGAAACTAACACTAATGTTATAAGACAACTAGAGGTCTGATACACAAAATTCAGGCCCTCAGCCCAGCCTGCACCCTCTCCAATCTGGGACTTCTCAAGGGATGTTTGACTGCCTATTCAGGCCCAATTTCAAATATCCCTCTCACAATCCAGGACTGCTGGCTCCTAACTGCTCGCCTGCCTGCCTTCCTGATTGCCCCTAACTGCTTCTGCCTGCCAGCCTGATTACCCCCTAACCACTACTCTGCCAGCCTGATTGATGCATAACTGCTTCCCTGCCAGCCTTATTGGCCCTAACTGCCCTCCCCTGCAGGCCTGGTCACCCCTAACTGCCCTTCCCTGCAGGCCTGGTCACCGCTAATGCCCTCCTCTGCAGGCCTGGTCACCACTAATGACCTCCTCTGCAGGCTTGATTGCCCCCAACTGCCCTTCCTTGTAGGCCTGGTTCCTCCCAACTGCCCTCCACTGCTGGCCTGATCCCTGCCAATTACCCTCTCCTGCTGGCCTTCTTGTGGTGGCCATCTTGTGTCCACATGGGGGCAGCCATCTTTGACTACTTGGGGACAGCTGTCTTGTGTGTTGGAGTGATGGTCAATTTGCATATTACTCTTTTATTAGATAGGATAGAGGCCTGGTGCATGGGTAGGGGCCAGCTGGTTTGCCCTGAAGAGTATCCCAGATCAGGGTGGAGGTCCCTTGAGGCATAGGGCAGCCTAGGCGAGGGGTTTGTGGTGGTTTGCAGGCTAGCCATGACCCCAGCGACCCAAGTGGAGGCCCTGGTATCTAGGATTTATTTATCTTCTATAACTAAAACTTTGTAGCCTTCAGCAGAGGGTAGGGCAGGCCAGAAACTTGGCCTCCTCCACCACTGGGGAAACCCAAACCTCCTGCTCGCTCTGAGGCCACAACTATTTTTGTTGGAATTTTATTTATCTTCTATAATTGAAACTTTGTAGCCTTGAGAAGAGGCCTTAGCCAGCCTAGGTGTACAGGAAGTTTGGGTTCCTCCATTGGGGGGGAAACCCAAACTTCCTGATTGCTCTGTGACCACAGCCATCTTTGTTGGGTTAATTTGCATACTTGCTCCTGATTGGCTGGTGGGCATGGCTTTGGGTGTCACAGAGGTATGGACAATTTGCATGTTACTCTTTTATTAGATAGGATTATACCTCAATTAAAAAAAAAAGACTTGGTGCCCCAAGAAGATAACAAAATTAGGAAGTTAAAAATAAATATAGACTGAAACACTAAAAAAAAAGAAAAAAACTGGTCCTGCTTGTGTTGTTTTGCTGTGTTTTAAATAATCATTTATTGAACATCTATTATATTGTGTACACTGTGTTAGACATTTCCTCCTATGCAAAAAAAGGAAGAATATTTTAAATGAAAGTCCATCCTTAAGAAAGGAAAATAGACAAAATATTAAAACTTAATAAATGCTTCTAAGCCTTCATTTATAGGCTTATTTATTTTTAAAATCTGTTTATATATTTGAGTTCCTGGCTGCTGCTCAGTTTTTTGTTTTTGTTTTTTGTGGGGTTTTTTGTTTGTTTGTTTGTTTTTTGAGAGTCTAGAGTCTATAGGAATACCTCTTTTTAGAGAATAACCCATGGGAAAGATGAGGGAATATGAATGCCAGGTGAGAAAGTTTGATAGAAAAAGTGGAAGCCCTTGGAGATGAACAAAACCCTGAAACAAAATAAGCATGCAGTTATTGGTGTACCATGTACCTGACACCAGGAGTCCTATGTAGTAGTGATTTCTTAGAAGGGCATTGAATGCTTCTTGTATGTCCAACGTAGTAGTAGATATTTAGGGAGATTTAAAAAAAAAAGACAATATTATTTTATTTGAAAAATACTTCTGCATATATCTCTGATAATAACTTGTCTTTTCTACATAACCCCAATGCCATTATAAACTTTGTGATATCATTTAATACCCATTTAAATGTCCTTACTGTCTCAACTATCTCTACATACTTCATTTGTTTGGATCAGAAACTAAACAAGATCCAAACATTGTATTTGGTTGTGATGGCTTTTAAAACTGTAACAGTTTCTTTTTTGTTGTTGTTTGTTTTTTAAGAAAAAAAAAACAAAACAACACTCTCCCCTCCTCACCCCCGCCAAAGATTAGACTCTTTAAGACAGTGGTTCTCAACCTTTTTTAATGCTGTGACCTTTTAATACAGTTCCTCATGTTGTGGTGACACCCAATCATAAAATTATTTTCATTGCTACTTCATAACTGTAATTTTGCTACTGTTATAAATCATAATGTAAATATCTGTGTTTTCTGATGGTCTTAGGCTCTACAGCAATAGTTCTCAACCTGTGGGTCACAACCCACAGGTTGAAAACTGCTAGCAAGGTCGCCTAAGACCATCGGAAAACAGATATTTACATTATGATTCATTAACAGTAGCAAAATTACAGTTATGAAGTAGCAACGAAAATAATTTTAAGATTGGGGGTCACCACAACATGAGGAACTGTATTAAAAGGTCACAGCATTAAAAAAGGTTGAGAACCACTGATTTAAAATGTTACTTAAGATTTAAATTTTAGTATACTAGATCTTTCCTGAATGATTTGTCTCCACAGTCATTATCTATAGGGCTCTGAGAAGCCATAGGAATATGTAGGTACAAACTCAAGGGACAGGCTTATCTCCAGTGATGTGGAAAGGGATTGCACATTTTGGAGCAGAGCCTTATGCTTCCCTATGCCATCTGGATAGAGCCTGGAAGAGTAACCTCCCAGGGTATCCACATTGGGTTTCTGATGTTTAATACAATTAAAAAAAAAAGTTGTGTGTGTTTTTTTTTAATTTATTTCAGAGAATGGAAGGGAGAGAAAGAGATAAAAACATCAATGATGAGCCCTAACCAGTTTGGCTCAGTGGATCAGGGCATCAGCCTGCAGACTGAAAGGTCCCAGGTTGGATTCCGGTCAAGGGCATGTACCTTGCTTGCGGGCACATCACCAGTAGGAGGTGTGCAGGAGGCAGCTGATCCATGTTTCTCTCTCATCGATGTTTCTAACTCTCTGTCCCTCTCGCTTCCTCTCCTTAAAAAATCAATAAAATATATTTTAAAAATTAAAAAAATAATCATCAATGATGAGAGGGATTCATTGATTAGCTACCTTTAATACATCCCATATTGGAGATTAAGACTGGAATCTGAGCATGTTCCTGACTAGGAATTGAACTGTGACCTCCTGATTCACAGGTCGATGCTCAACCATTGAGCCATACCAGCTGGGCAACTTTTTATTATCATTATTAAAGAAATTTGGTCATTTGTCCTGAGAAATGATCTACCCTTTTAATTTAGCTGACTTCTTCCTTGCAATGTTATATAAACTATTTTGCTAACCCTTGTTTTTTCTACTCTGTAGATGTTAGTGATCCAGAGGCTTGACTAGACATTTAATTTGACAAGCATAGTTGTGTATTTCGTAATGTTATCACATCAGGGAATTACATAGTGTCTAGCTGTCTGTTGTAATAATGCTTACACTGACCAGTGGGCTCACAAGTTGTCAGCCTATCCAAAATTTCCAAGCAATCTTTCACCAGATAATTTTAGTATAACTTGATCATCATTGCTTGGTCCATTATTTCATTAGGGTTTGCAAATTGGTGATTTTCTAATTCTATTATTCTTTCTGATTTTATTAACTGGAACTCTTCTATAAAGAATAATTTTCTTTTCTTCTTTTTAAATAGATTTTATTAACTTCAGAGAGGAAGGGAGAGGGAGAGAGAACTAGAAACATCAATGGTGAAAGAGAATCATTGATCGGATGCCTCCTGCACGCTCCTTACCGAGGATCAAGCCCACAAATTTGGCATGTGCCCTTGCCTGGGAATCAATCCAGCAACTGTTTGGTGCATGGGACAACACTCAGCCAACTGAGCCACACCAGCCAGGGCGGCTCCTGTGTCCTTTTGACAGAAGCACTTTAGTCAGTGATAGTTTGCTTTCTTAATGATCTAGGTTTCTTTTATTTTTTGCCCCAGATCTGAAATCGGACATTTATCAAAGGAAATGACCTATTAGTAGAAAATAGTATTTAGAGACCATAATCTGAGTGTCCAGGTGATCATTGTCTAACTGGATTTTCATTGTTTCTAGATCTTTCCATTGGACCAAATTTGGACGTACATATTTTTTAGAGACAAAGAAAAAAACCACAATCATGATTTCTTATTCCTATTTTCAAAGCAAATTTAAGATTACAGTGTTTTTACTGAACTTATATAAAACATTCAATATAAAATATTTATATGGTTTCAAGTCAAAATTTTAAAACAAGGTACAGAGAGGTCTCGTTTACATCTCCATTTCCTCTATTTCTGTTTCCTCCTTCTTACATAGAAAACCATTTTTTAAAAAATATATTTTATTGATTTTTTTACAGAGAGGAAGGGAGAAGGATAGAGAGCTAGAAACATCGATGAGAGAGAAACATCCATCAGCTGCCTCCTGCACACCCCCTACTGGGGATGTGCCCTCAACTAAGGTACATGCCCTTGACCGGAATCGAGCCTGGGACCTTTCAGTCTGCAGGCTGACGCTCTATCCACTGAGCCAAACGGGTTTTGGCAGAAAACTATTTTAATTTGTTTTTGTTTCACCTTTTTATTCTTTCTTTTTTTTTAAATATAAGCAAATATTTATATATTTGTCTCCCCCTTTTTACACAAGAGATAACAGTTTATTATTAGGTAACAAAAAAGTTTTAATTATTCTCTATCCATTTAAATTAGGCTTTGAAACATCTGTTTACCAGTCATCACACTGGCATTAGAAGAAAAGGATGTCAATTAACCACAGAAGATCTTGAAGCTTATATTTATGTTTTTTCCCAGCCTGGAGCATTAAGTGGTCCCATTAACCATTACCGAAATATCTTCAGGTCAGTAAAATATTTTTGGTTGAATAATATATTCATTCCCTAAAGAACTGATACTCTATTTTTAATATTAAGTTCACCACTTATCAAATTCAAATGAAATATTATGACTTAGTAAGTTGAATAATCTTTTTGATGGAAAATTTCTAAAAACCTGGAAAAGTAGAGCAAATAGTATAATGGATCCCAATATAGTTGTCACTAGTTTTATCCATAACTCTATTCACTTCATCTCTCACTTTAGATTGTTTGAATAGATGCATATTTTAGTTATATTTTTTATGATTATTTATTCACTCAAGAAATATTTATTAAGCACTCTCTTAATAATAATAAGTATAATAACAGAACTAGATAAGGTCCCTGATTTGACAAAACTTATAACCAAGTTGGGAAAACAGCCATCAAGCAAATATTCACAGTAATGACTATATGGTTATAAACTAACATAAAAACTTTGAAATAACTGAAGAAATGATGCCTGAACAGATAAATAAAATATGAGTTAAGTACTGACTAGACCAAGTTCCAGGTAGGGGAATTAGCCTCCCGGAAAAAGGAAATAGCTTGTACCAAAACTGTGTGAGAAGATGGAGGATTGTGGTTTTAAGTAACACAATGAGAGCCAATCTGGCTGGAGTATAGAAAGTGAGAGTGAGAAGAAGATAATGGAATGAGACTGAGTCTGAGAGGTAGGCAGCACTGGTCACCCAAAGCCAAATAGACCATATTAAGGACTTGATAGCCATGAATGTGAAGCCAGTGAATGAGAGCTTCAAGCAGGAAAGAGAAACAATCCAATTTGTATTTGGATAAATTCACTTGTGGAAAATATATTGGAGGAATGAATGTGGGGAACCAGTAGCTTGAAGTACTCTGAAAACAGTGGAGATTGGGTAGATTTAAGAGAGATTTGCTGAAATTGATAGGGGCATATGATAGGTTGGGAGATGAGGAGCTGGCAAGGATGGCTCCTGGATTTGTGGAATGAACAACTGTATGCATAATCATTCCATTCATTGAACTAAAAGACACTAGAAGGGAACTACTTTTGAGGGTAAGGTCATGAATTTTATTTATCTTAAACTAGTTGAATTTGAGGTGGTGCCTTAGATATTCAAATCGGTAGTTGGATACCAGGTCTGGGATGCAGGAGGGAATCTGGGATGAAGATATGTAAAATCTTAGAGCTGCTGACAGAGACAACTTTCATTGCAGAAGGTATTATCAATGAGAAAAGTATAGAGTAAAAGGTAAGACATGGGGGCTTGTCTGTTTGGGTTTGGATTCTAGATAGGAGAAAAAGACTTCCCATTGAGAATTGGGAACTATAGCCTGCCTTGAAAAGGTTTAGGGGCTTGGATTTATGCTAGTTTCATAATATTGGAATTCTTAGGGAAAAATATTTTTTAATGTGGTCTTTGGTTGTAATATTCCCTAGGAAGCCTAGCAGAAACAAACAAAAAACTTCTCAGGAGGATACATCTCAACTCAGACTCATAATGTTCCCACAGATTAAGTCTCCTGAAGATGAGTTCATAATCCAAATATCAATCCACCATTAATGAGGTAGATCTAATGTGGCAAAATGCCTAATATTTCAAATACTAGACAGAGATTATAAAGCATGTTCAAATCATTGAATATGTAAAAGAATAGAAAAATATGAGAAAAGAATAAGGTAATATCAAGACAGATCAGAAAGAGCTGAAAAAGAACCAAAATATAGCTTAGAAATATAAAAAAGTGAAAATAAAAAAGAGTTTATATTTGACATAGGGGATAGAATTATAGATAGATGATAGATAATTAGAAATCATTCATATGTAATATATGGTTATATGCTAAGAATTTTTTTCTAGAAAAATCAAATAATAGAAATACAATGTAATATTTTCAAATTAATAGACAGGGACAAGAAAACTATCAATTTTTCTCCATTTATTTTTAGAGAGTATAGAGTGGAGGATAGGGAGGAGAGAGAGAGAGAAACATCATGTAACAGAGACACATGGATTAGTTGCCTCCCACATGCACCCTGACAGAGGTGGGGATTGTACCTGCAACCCAGGTTGGGCCCTTATCTGGGAATCAAACTCATGACCCTGTGGTGTGCAGGCCAATGCTCTAATCACTGAGCAATGCCATCCAGGGCTAGAAAACTATAATTTTTAAAAAGGCAAGAAAAGAGAAAAAGGAAGCAAAGCAGGGTAAATAGAAAGCACAGATTGACAACAATTTCAATATTTCAGTATGCTCAAGAAATATTAACATATTCAACTTGCCAGGTAAAAAACAAAATATGAATTAGATTTAGTCAAAATTAAAGCAAGAAGACACACAAAGGTTGAAATTAAGTCTATGGGAAAAGTTATAGCAGGTGTTGTTCTAAATAAAACAAAATCTCTCATCAGAGAAAGAAGTATTGCATAATCTCACTCATATGTAGAATCTAATGAACAAAATAAATTGATGAACAAAACAGACTCAGAGACATAGATGCATAGAACAGATTGTAAAATCTCAGAGGGAAGGCAAGGAGGTTGGGAAGTGATCAACCAAAAAACGTATATGCATAACCCATAGACACAGACAATAGGGTGGTGAAGGTGTAGGGTGGAAGGGGCGGGGTGACAGGGGCAAGCTAGAAGTGGCCAATGGGGGAAATATATAATACTTTCAACAATAGAGATTAAGAATATAAAATAAAAATAAATAAAACAAAATCTCTCAAGCTCTTTGAATATGGAATCCAAGGGGAATCATGAGATTATATGAATGAGAGGAGAAGAGGTAAATCCAAACCTTTTTTACTAACAAGACTTGCATGTAGATATAGATATAACCTTGGCAAATAGAAATGTTAATTTAAAAGGTACTTGTAGGTAATAATTTATCAACCAAGGCAATGATTAGAAAGGCAGACAGAGGCTACTGGTTCCATTTTACAGGATATAGCAACATTGTCTAAAGTCCATGTTCTGGTTTTTGTTTGTTTGTTTGTTTGTTTTTTACAAATAACATTTGTAAAGATAACTATAAGAGAAATTAGAATGACAGATTTTCATGCAGTCTAAATTTTGGGACAGGAATGATAGTTTTAAAATGTTCTCAATTTATCTCTTTACCAGAGATAGCTCTGTGATACAAAACAGTATGTTTTAAGCAGCTTTCAGGAAGAAGGGAAATTATTTTCATCTTGCTTAAGTTCTTTTACTAACCATTTGTTCATTAGGAGGACCTGCGTTCCCAAGAGTAATTGCTAAAGAATCCTGTTAATTAGTGTAGAGAGTGGGGGAAGGAAGCCTGTGAAGGTAGAAACTCATACTTTTATATAAAAGCGAAGATCATTTTGCCTAGGTTGTTGTAAGTTAAATCTAGCTGGATGAAGGTCACATCAGACTTTATCAAAGTTCAACTGATTCCCTCTGACCATTCTTTATGTAGGGTAATCAAGATTAAGTACATCATTAAAAACAGAGTTCTACGATATATAGTGACTACAGAAGAGTACAGTACATCATAAGCAGGCATGAAAATCTCCCCCAGGGGTATAGCCTTGTCAAAGGACTTTTCAAAATTTGAAGCCAAAGAACCAAAATGAACTAGGATTCAGACTAGCAATAGGACCTAGTCTGCAAAAAAGTGAATGTAAACTTATAACAAAGCATCAAATAATAAAGCAAAAACTGACAAATTTACAAGGAAAAATGAAAACCCACAATTGCTATTGGAGATTTTAATCTACCTTTCTCAGAAGTTGATCGGCCAAACAGAAAAAAAAGGTTATAAGGATATAGAAAACTGAACAATCCAGTCAGATCTTTGATCTGTGAACAATTCTAGAGTCCTGCACCCAACAATTAGAAAATACACAATATATTTAAGCACAAATGAATGTTTACAAGCATTGATTAAATACTGGGCTACAAAGCAAGTCTTAACACATACCAAAGGATCAAATCATACATACTATGTTCTCTGAACACAATGCAGTTAGAAAATAACAACAAACTCCATATATTCAGAAAATTAATATATATATTATTGATTTCAGAGAGGAAGGGAGAGTGGGAGAGAGATAGAAACATCAATGATGAGAAAGAATCATTGATCGGCTGCCTCCTGAAGGCCCTCTCCTGGGGATAGAGCCCACAACCCGGGCATGTGCCCTTGAATGGAATCGAACCCCAGACATTTCAGTCTCAGGTTGATGCTCTATCCACTAAGAAAACCCAGCCAGGGCCATATATTCAGAAATTTGAAAAACATTTCAAAATTATTCACATTAAAGAAATCATTAAAGCTTGCCTGGTGTGGCTCAGTGGTTGAGCGTCAACCTCTGAACCAGGAGGTCACTACTGATTCTCAGTAGGGGACATACAGGAGGCAGCTGATTAATAATTCTCATCACTAATGTTTCTATCTCTTTTCTTTCCCTTCACTCTATGAAATCAATAAAAGTATTTTTTAAAATCATTAAAAATTTAGAAAATGATAACATCAAAACATACAGAATACAGTTTTAAAATATTTAAGAAGAAACATTTGCAGCTTTCCTTGTTTACATTAGAAAAGAAGACTGAAAATTAGTCAGCTAAGAGTTCCATTCAAAAAGTTAGAGAAGCAACATATAAACAAATATAAATTAGAAAGTGGTTTAAATTTGATAAAAAGTGGAAATTAAAACAATTAAAAATAAAGATAGGATAGAGAAAATAAAAGAAAAAGCAGATTCTTTGAAGATTATTAACAGAGATAAATTTTTGGCAAGCTTGGTCACACAAAAAAAAGATGGTACAAATAAACAATATTAGAAGGTAGAAGGTAGGCGTAACTACAAACATAATAGACATTAAAATATAAATTAGGGTTAACAAATCTGAGAACTTTGACAAAATGAGCAGTTAAAAAAATAACACATAACAAACACCCAAAACTGACTCAAGAAGAATTAGAAAATCTGAGTAGATGTAGCCTTTAAAGAAAATTGGTTTCTTGATTTAAAGCAATTTATCTACAAACACACACACATACACAAATACACAGCCATACAGATAGGCCTGGATGGTTTTACAGGTAAGTTTTACCACAGAAAATTCCACTTTTAAAAGAACTCCTTCAGACATTGTAAAAAGGAAGTATAATCTTCAGCTCATTTTGTAAGAATGGTATAACTTTCATACCAAAACAAGGCAGGACAATTATAGGTCAAATTAAATTACAAACATAGACCCATAAATTCAAAATAAAATGTTATCAAACTGAACCCAGCATGCATTAAAAATTAAACCAAATTTAGTTTTAAATATCCATTAATTTAATTTACATGAACAAATTAAAGGGTTAATTAATTTAACTCACCATATTAACAGATTTAATAATTGAATGGAAAATATGATCATCTGAATAAATTAAATAAAAACATTTAATGAAATACAACACACATTCATGCAACAGCTCTCAGTAATGTAGAAAGAGAGACTATAAGATTAGACCTCAGACAGGTCAGGTGAGTTTGAATCTCCTGAAAAGATATTTCTGGGAAATTGACCTTAGCTTTACTCAATTGCCTAATAAAAAATGAAGTATTGGAGGTGTTTTGTGCTTCTTATTTGCACCTGAAGAACTGGTCGGCACATACAAAGATATTCCAGGAGTCAAGTACTAGAGGAAAAAATTGAGATTTTAAAATCTCCACTGAAAGGGAGAAATACTTTATGGCACGGCCCATTGCTGTATTTCCATGGGAAACTTTGGGGGGGCCTGGGAAGTCCTACCTCTTTCTGAGAGAATAATATGTCATCCCCTGCCTTATAAAACCAACTCTGTAAGTTTTCTTTTTCTTTGCCATTAAACTTGATAACCTCAGTGTCTGTTAGTCTGTTTCTGTTAATCATATTATGGTTCCATTATGACAAGAATGCAGAAGGGAACTTCTGTGTGCCAGTAATCTATAGCAAATATACTTTGTGATGAAACACTAAAAGCATTCCCTTTAAAAATAAAGACGAATGATAAATTTGGCTGCTATAACTGCTTCTATTCACTACTGTACTGGAAGTTTTAGCTGGCACATAGGATAAGAAAAAAACTGAGAAAGTGTAAGTCTTGGGAAAGGAAGATACAAAACCATGGTAATTCATGGATAATGTGGTTATATATCTAGAAAAATAGTGAGAATCTACAGAAAAATTATTAGAAAAAAATGGTTCAGCAAAGTTGTTACACATTAACTTTAATATATAAAAAGTATCTTATAAACCAAAGACAGTTGGAAAATGTATTTTTAAAATAGGTATCCCTACATAGCAACAAAAATATTATATACTTAGTAATGTCTCTAACAAAATATGGCCTTTATGACTTATCAAAATTTATTGGAAGCAGTAAAGAATGCAGGCTCAGGAGAATGGGTATTTTACTAACCAGCAGAGAAAAGTATTTTAATATTTTAACAATGATATAGACTTGCTGATGTAAGCAACTGAAAATTAGCCCTGGTTTGTTAGTTCATGAGCGAAAAACTTCAATATTATAAAGTTATTTATTTCCCCCAAATTAATCTATAAATTTAATGCAATTTCAATCAAAACCTTAAAGTTTTTCATGAAACTTGACAAGCTGATTGTATGGGAAAGCATAAGCTAAAAATGTTCAAGATAATTTCAAAGAAAATAGAAGAATGACTAACCCTATTAGATATTAAGATATAATGAGGCTATAAAGTAAATGCAATGTTGTGTTGACTCTGGATAGTCAAATTGACTAATGGAACAAAGAGAAGAAAGCTAAGAAAAATGGAGCCACATTTATGGGAACTTGGTATAACAGAGAGAGTTTTAAACCAATGGTAAAAAGAGTCAATACCTTTTGTTGAAAATATTGGATATTCGTATAGGTATCCATAAAATGAAGTTAGATCTCTATCATTTACCAAACAAATAAAAAAAAAACACCTTAGGAACATTAAAAAAAAAAAACCAACTTGAATATGATAAGCAAAACTTGTAAATGTCTAAAAGATAATATCAAAGAAAATGTTAATGACCTTAGGTGGGAAAGATATATTTTTAAAATATATTTTTATTGATTTGAGAAAGGGAGAGGGAGTTAGAAACATCAATGATGAGAGAGAATCATTGATCAGCTGCCTCCTGCATGGCCTCTACTAGAGATTGAGGCTGCAACTTAGGCATGTGTCCTTGACTGGAATCGAACCCAGGATCCTTCAATCTGCAGGTTGACACTCTATCTACTGAGCCAAACTAGCAAAGGCACGATTTCTTTAATAGGACACAAATAGTTCAAATTAAGGAGACTGGTGAATTGGATAACATTAAAATTAAAAATATCTATACTAATAAAAGGGTAATATGCTAATTAGACCAGACATCTTTCGGACATTCTTCCAGACAAAGCCATGGTGGCAGGGGCCAAGGCAGAGGCTGTTAGGGGCAATCAGGCCAGCAGGTAAGACCACTTAGAGGATATCAGGCTGGCAGGGGAGAGCAGTTAAGAGCAATCAGGCCAGCAGGGGAGAGCAGTTAGGGATGATGAGGCAGGCAGGCAGGTGAGTAGTTAGGAGCTAGCAGTCCCGGATATCCCCCCAAGGGGTTCTGGATTGGAGAGGGTGCAGGCTGAGCTGAGGGGACCTCTCCCTCCACCCCCTGCCCTGTGCATGAATTTTGTGCACCACGCCTCTAGTCTATATATAAAAAGATACCATAAAGTGATGAAGTAGCCTCAGAGAGGGAGAAGTTATTTGCAATACATAATTAAAACGGAATTAATAATATCTAGAGTTTATAAAGAATGTCTCCAAATCAGTAAGACAAAGGAAGCCCAATGCAAAAATGGGTAAGGGATAAAAGCCAATTCACAGAAGAGGAATTTAATGGTCAGTACCATGAAAGATGGTCAACCTTACTAGCAATCATCTATAGAACATAGTTTTACTGCTTGTAACAGAGATCTAAAGTAACATAAAAAGAGGTAGAATGTATTTCTCTTACAGAGAAAGTATAGGCTGGTATAGTGGCTGGGTCCCATGAAATCATCAAATTTATGTTACTCTTTGGTCAGAGACCTGCACAATTCCTATCTTGTTTCTCTGCCATTCCTACAGTGTTGCACTTCTTTGTGTGTTCCAACTTGGTTTTCCACCACATCTGCATTTTAGTCAGTATAAACTGGGAAAAGAGAAGTAGCAGTGGTTGGGCAGAGATGGGGAATGAGCACAACTCTGAAGTTACACACATTGTTTCTCATTATATCCCCGCTGTAAGAGGCCTGGGGAATGTAGTCAGTCTTTATTCTGGGTGGCCTTTTGTCCAGCTAAAAATTGGGGTTTTTATCACGATAGTGGAAGGGAAGAAGTTTGGGGAAGCAGTCTCTGCCACATCAAGTAAATGAAGAGCATTTCACACTCATTTGATTGAAAAAAAATTAAACGTTTGAGAACAAGTATTGACAATGATGTGGAGCAAAGTGGATTTTCATATGCTGCTTGTGAAGCATTCAATCAGTTTGGAAAACAACTTGACAATATCGAGTAAGGTGGAAGACTTGCTACTCTCTGGGATAGACTGTAAGGAAACTTCCACATGTGTGCAAGTGGACATCACAAGAATGGGTTCAATATTATTTGAATTATCAAAATAATTGGAAATTTTTAATGTCCATTAACATGCAAATGCATCAATTGTGGTATAGTCATATGATGGAATTTTACACAAGAGTGAAAAATGAACAACTACATGTACCATCAATGGATAAATCTTAAAAATAAAATGTTAAGGCACAAAAGCAAGTTGTGGAAGGATATGTGCAATATGTTATTTAATAAAGTTTTTAAAATGCCAAACACCTCTCTATATGTTGTTTACAGAAATATATATATATATTTGGGGGGATCTGACAAGTAGACCCCCATTTCCTGCCTAATATCTGAACTAGCTGAGAAATAAATCACAAGTGAGTAGATGAAAAATAAAATATCACCTTCATTACTGACAAAGGATAGCTTGAAGGCTATGGCTTAATATAAGAACTGAAATGGTCTTGCTAACTCCCTACTGCTAGTGTAGACTTCAGAGCAGTTTGCCTGTAGGAAAGTTTGCAGAGCAAATTAAATCTCTTGCCTTCAGGACATTATTTGAATAGACCCACCTAGCCCAAAACCCAGAACCAACAACTGCCACTCACCAATCAAGAGTGGGGCAATGATCCAGGAGGGGTTAAGTAAAATCTCTCCTTAAGGAACCAGAGGAATGGGGTAGAGGTATTCTAACACATATGAGTTTAAAAATATTTATGGGAATTGTAAGAACCAAATTCAACCTAGTCCTTACTCCTAGGGCAGTGGTTCCTCACTCTAGTTAGTATCAGAATCACCTGGAGGGCTTGTTAAACCATAGATGGCTCAACCCTACCCTTAGAGTTTCCAATTCAGCCAACCTGGGATGGGGCCCAGGAATTGGCATTTCTGTGGCTCAGTAGTTGAGTATTGACCTATGAATCAGGAGGTCATGGTTCAATTCGAGGTCAGGGCACATGCCCAAGGTTTCAGGCTCAGTCCCCAGTAGAGGGCATGCAGGAAGCAGCTGATCAATGATTTTCATCATTGATGTTTCTTTATCTCTCTCCTTTCCTCTCTGAAATCAATAAAAATATTTTTAAAAAAAGAATTGGCATTGTTGACAAGTTCACAGTTGCCTTAGGACAGTGGTTGGCAAACTGTGGCTCACAAGCCACATGCGGCTCTTTGGCCCCTTGAATGTGGCTCTTCCACAAAATACCATGGCCTGAGCTAGTCTATTTTGAAGAAGTGGTGTTAGAAGAAGTTTAAGTTTTAAAAAATTGGCTCTCAAAAGAAATTTCAATCGTTGTACTGTTGATATTTGGCTCTGTTGACTAATGAGTTTGCCGACCACTGCCTTAGGGTGAGGTGAAAAAAAGAAATAGTATCAAGGAAAGGTAAGCAAAAAGATCTAGTTATATTTTATATTTTATTTATTACTAAAAGCCCAGTGCACAAATTCATGCACCAGTGGGGGTCTCTTGGCCTGGCCTGCAGGATCAAGCTGAAACTGACTCTCCGACATCCCCCAAGGGGTCCTGGATTGTGAGAGGGCACAGGCCAGGCCAAGGGACCCCACCACTGCACCATGAGGGCTGGGGAGGGATGCAGGAGGTTGGCTAGCCTGGGAGGGACCTTAGGAGGGCTCCAGGGCATGTCTGGCCCATCTTACTCAGTCCTGATCAGCCAAACCCCAGCAGCAAGCTAACCTACCTGTCAGAGCGTCTGCCCCCTGGTGGTCAGTGCACATCATAGCGATTGGTTGAGCAGCCTTAGCATATTATTAGCATATTATGCTTTGATTGGTTGAATGGATGACTGGACACTTAGCATATAAGCATTTATTATATAGGATTTTTTGGTTAATCCTCACTCAAGGATATTTTTTCCATTGATTTTTAGAGAGAGTGGAAGGGAAGGAGAGGAAGAAAGAGAGGGATAAGGAGAGAGACAGCAATGTGAGAGAGACACATTTATTAGTTGCCTCCTGCATATGCATATGCCGGAGACAACCTTTGACCAGGAATCAAATCCATGACCCTTTGGTACTCTGGCCGATGCCCCAACCACTGAGCCATGCCAACCAGGGCAGTGTTTTATTTCTTGAACTGAGTGATGAGTGTCATTATTTTCTACATTATCTTTTTAAATCAAAGTAATGAAATATTTTCACATACAAAAGTAATGATAGAATATATAAAACTCTGGAAAATGCTGCCTTAATACTTACAAATCATCTGATTACTCGGACTTTGGAGGAGTAACACATTAAATTTTGATTGATTTTGAATTAAGTATGTTAAATACGTTTTTATAGGTTAAATGATTAATAATGTAGAGCAATAATTGTTACTACTTGTTACAGTTTTGTAGGACTTTCAAGTAGTTTCTATACTTACTCAAATCACTTTTAATCAGAAATTGTTATTGTGTTTCCCAATAAATTCTTTAGCTTAACATACTAAAACCTATTCTGTAAAAAAAATTTAATGTTTTCTTTGTTTTATTTTATTACTTATTTTTATTGTGGTACAAGTGACATATAACATTATATTAACTTTGGTATACAACAAAATAATTTGGTATTTCTATATGTAACAAAATAATTACCACAATAAGTAGTTAACATTCATTACCACATATCACTATAAAATTTAGTTTTCTTGTGATGAGAACTTTTAAGATCTACTCTCTTAGCCACTTTCAAATAGGCAATAGAATATTATTAACTCTAGTCACTAAGCTATACCTACTTTGTTTTATATGTAATGTATTTCATGTGAAATTTAACAGTTTGAATTCTCAGGACCAGAGAATATGTGTTTCTTTTCGCTTTCTGGAAACTCCTTCCTTTTAATTTTAATTTGATCTGGTGAAGAATTTATGTTTCTATTTTTTTTTTTACTAATAGCTTTTTAAAACTCCCCTTATCTTACTGATTGAATTATAACATGCTCAGATATGCAGATAACTGTTAAAAAATGGTTTACCTTTGAACATTTTACGAACTCTGAAATTTAAGTGGCATGCAAGTTTGTATAGCAATTCATGTATTAATAATTAAGTATAGAATATATTTTTCTATCAGTTAATCATCCACAAAGAATTTTTAGGAGCATTACAACCAAATGATGGCCACTTGCATGGGAGTTAAAAGGTAAGTCCTTGGTGGGCATATGTAATACCCTGCACATTCCAGCAGCATCTACCAGCCCCCAAGTAACCACAAGTCAAACTTTTGGATAAGTAGTGAAAATATTCATTAGTGCTAAAGTGTGTGTAGGTAGATGTTCTTTTTCATTCTTCTCTGCAGGAGTGTAATTAATAGCATACAACCTTTCTGAAAAAATAGTGTAGCAGAAGTTATCAAAAACTTTAAAAGTACTTATACTCTTTATCTAAGAAATTGTTCTTTCTGAGCTACCCAAATAAATGATCTGAAATGCCAACAAAGATTTACAAAATGCTCATAATATCATCACTTAAAATAAGGTGTTTAAAGTGATCTATGACCTAAATAATTCAATTATAAGAAAATAGTCAAGTCATTTTGGGGTTATTATGCCATAAAATAGTATCATTTACAATTACCTTTTAAAAACTTTATGAAATGAGAATGATCTTAAGTTATAGTTTAATATAAAATTTGAATGTGTATATTGTGTATATTTATTGCCTTGTATTCATAGTATTGGTTTAAATATATGCATAGAAAAGGACCAAAGATTATCTTTTAATGGTGGAATCATGCATGATTTTATTCTTTATACTTTTCTGTATTTAAGAAAATACATAATAAAACTTTGTTTTAAAAAGATTCTTCTTAAAAAATAAATATAGTGTCATATAGGATGAAAACTAAGTCCATATATACATGGTGTCCTCAAAAATGTATACACACTTTAACAGCTGATAGCTCAATTTTGAAAATGAAATGTATTTTAATAAACACTGCCTTTAATTATCCAAAGTGCCTTTTTTTTGAGACACCCTGTATTTTCTGACTTTCTATTTCTAATTTTTACATAAAATGCTTTAACTTATCTAACAAACAACTTAAGATATATTTAAACAAAAACACTACTTAAAGCTCTCTTTCATCACACCATTCAGAAATTTTGGTGTCTTTTTAAAGCAAATTATTCCTCATAATAATGAATTTTGTATATAATTTATAGGTATCGTTATAAATTTTACTATCCTTATCCAATTAAAAATTGTATTGGGTTCTTTCTTAAATAGCTGTTTAAATACTTTATTGTATAGATTACCTAAAGCAGTGGTTCTCAACCATTTTTTTCATCATCACCTCCCTAAGGAGCCTTTGTAGACATTTTTCCCTAATTGGTCCCATCCTATGAAATTTTAACATCTGCTTATGTACTATATGTATATCTGTAGTTTATTTGTAGAGTCAGATGTTTTTTCACTCTTCCAAGAAACAATTTTCACCCCTTTGGTGATGATATTAGCCCCCTTTGAGAATGTGTGGCCTAAAGGAACATTATGAAAAAAAGTTATATTAACTTTAAAAATGAGTCTCAAGCCCACATGTTTTGTTTTTATAGCTGCCTGCCTCTCAAACATCACATGGTGACCACTCCAACACTACTACTGTGGGGAGAGAAAGACGCATTTATGGAGGTTGAAATGGCTGAAGTTACAAAGATTTATGTTAAAAACTATTTCAGGCTAATTATTTTGTCAGAAGCCAGTCATTGGCTTCAGCAAGAACAACCTGACATAGTGAACAAATTAATATGGACATTTCTAAAAGAAGAAACCAGGAAAAAAGATTGACTTTTCTATATCTGCTATGAAAGTTCTGTAATAAAATCTCTCTAAATATATTTTTTAAATTGTTCAGCAACTTCTGTGAGATTCACTAGGAAAACATTGTTTTCACATGCTTTATCATAAATAAATATCCTGACAAATATTACTGAAAAAAAATCTGAGAATGTGTGTGGACTTGTAATATAAATGTTGATTTTCCTCTATTGTATTTTACACAGAAAATCACTTGCCTTAAAATGCACACACTTGTACAAAAAGAAAGTTGGGAAGAATGGCTAGTTTTGGTTCGTTGCATTATATATATATATATTATTGGTTTCAGGGAGGAAAAGAGAGGGAGAGAGAGACAGAAACATCAATGTTGAGAAAGAACCTTTGATCGACTGCCTCCTGCATGCTCCCTACTGGGGATCAGGCCTGCAACCCAGGCATGTGCTCTTGACTGGAATTGAACCCAGGACCCTTCAGTTCACAGGCAGACACTCTATCCACTGAGCCAAACCAGCTAGGGCAAGTTTCTTGCATTCTTTACCCTGTTAACACATGGTGCCTTTTATATATATATATTAAAGATTAGTCATATTGTCCTAGCCAGTTTTGCTCAGTAGATAGAATGTCGGCCGTAGACTGAAAGGTCCGGGGTTTGATACCGTCAAGTGTACATACCTCGGTTGCAGGTTTGATTCCTGGCCCCAGTTGGAGTACCTGCAGGAGGCAACCAGTTGATGTTTCTCTCTTGCATCAATGTTTCTTTCTCTGTGTCTCTTCCCATCCTTTCCATTTTCTTTCTAAAAAAATTAATGGAAAAAATATCCTCGGGTGAGGATTAACAACAACAAATAAATAAATAAAAAGATTAGCCATATTGAAAGGCAAACCTGCAATGGTATAAATTTTCATTTTATTGTTCAAAAGTTATTTTATCTATTTTTTAACCATTAAAAATTATATTAATAAGTTTCTTGTATTTAGAGTATATTTATTAGTTTGAAGGCAAATATGACTAGATAAATACTATTATACACTCTTAAGTACTATTTATACTGGGAAGATTAACAAGACATGATATGAAGATTCTCATATATACATATATGCATTAAACATTGCAAAGTAGGAAAGTATATCCATTAAATTATTTGCCTTAATTCTTCAGATAAATTGGTGAAAGATTTATAAAAAGTATCGAAGTGTTGCCCTTGCCGGTTTGGCTCAGTGGATAGAGCGTCGGCCTGTGGACTGAAAGGTCCCAGGTTCAATTCCAGTCAAGGTCATATACCTTGGTTGCAGGCACATCCTTGATAGAATATGTGTAGGAGGCAGCTGATCGATGTTTCTCTCGCATCAATGTTCTAACTCTCTATTTCTCTCCCTTTCTCTCTGTAAAAAATCAATAAAACATATTTTTTTAAAAAAGTATCAAAGTGTCAGTTTACTTCACTCCAGGGAACAAGAATTGAATGCTATCTTTCTGTGTGCTCTAGAACCTAAGCTCCCCAGGCAGAGACTTTTTATTGTTTTATTAACGGATACATCCAGCATCTAGAAAGAGACTGGCTCATTGTAGGAACTCAAATACTTGCTTAATAAATATCTGCCACACTGCTGGGTACTGTGGGAGAAATATAAAGGGAAGATGACATGATAATACTGTATAGAACTTTCCCTTACAGAATGTAGTTAATTAAACAAGGGCTCAAGAATAGTAATGAAAATACAAATAAAAGTGGGAAGAGTTACAGAATAGAGAACAATACCAGCTCAAGGGACTACTAATTCTCTTGGGTTGCTCTCCTTGGCAAAGGAGACAACCACTGCTGTTGCCAAGCCATGGCCCCTTAGAGACTACATTTGTGTTCCCTTGGTGAAAGGAATGTTTCCCTCCCTGAGCATAGTTCTGATAGTGACAGAAGAAAGAAGAATGTCCCTAAGAATTCTCATCATTGTATCCTAACAACTTATATTTACTAATAAAAGCCTACTTTTCTCTACATATTATATTTGTGCTTCATAACAACATTCCCAGGTAGGGAGTATCAACAATTTACAGATGTGAAAATGAGGTTGGACAATGACCACAGTGTTGGAACCAGGATCTGAATGAGATCCATCTGGCTGTAAAACCCATAATCTTTACATAGATCACATTCTTTTTAACAGGCTCTAGTGTCCACATATGTATAAGAAATATTAGTCATATTGCCCTAGCCAGTTTGGCTGAGTGGTTTAAAGCATTGGCCTGCAGATTGAAGGGGCATGGAGCAAACTGGTATGCTCCAAGAAATAGAAACGTATCTCAGTTCGACTTTTAATTCTAAGAAAAGGAATTTAACTTAGCAATTAGTGAACACAGGAATATTTGACATAGCACTGTCAGGGTTGCAAATGCTACAAAGTATAGAGAGAGCCTGGTTCACACCAGCTTTGATTATGCTTCCTATTGATCACTTCCAAAGGACAACAATAAAGGGAAGAGAGAGGATGTTGGTTGGTGCAATGAATAATCCTGATTTATTTTAATGAAAACTTGTTCCTGACAAAGGTAATCATAAGGGTTGCTGTTGTTACTTATGTTTGTTTGAAATGCTGATTGGTTCATGTGGAATAATATTAAGAGTATGAATAAAATGTTCCATGGCTAATTCTGGCCTATGATAATAGACATAGTGTAATTTTTAATGGATATAAAAGAGTGTTTGTAAAAGATAAAGGCTCAAGGGTGCCACCAGTTAAACCTCTGAACATAAAGAGATATTACTGTTTCTGTAGAAATCAACTGAGGGAAGAGAAAATGAATTTGACTTATCAGCTGCCAAAGCATCTCACAGTAAAAATTGTCATTAAGATTCATATATTTAAATAAATATAGCCCTAGTAGCCATATACTAGGTGCTTACTATAAATGTTAGTAATTGTTATATGACAATAATTTATTAAGCATATATATATATCAAAAAGATGTTTATAAAAAGCAAAGGATATTGTTCCGTTGATATGATACTAGTCCTCCTGCTACATCATTTACCATTTAAGATGTTTTGGATGTTAAAGGTAATACATCATATCCTATTAACACACAATTGCCTCTAAGTTCTAATGATGTGTGAACAGAAAGAGCAGGAGAGGGAAGGTGTACGCTCTGGGGGCCGACCTGGATCCCAGCTGCTGGCCTCCTAGGACCACTGAAGAGCCGGCCCCATGTCTCAGCTCTCCTCCTCCGACGTGGAAGAGGACAGGTGGGAGTCCGCCGGGAGTCTACTGAGGAGCAAGTCCTTGTACCCGCCCGCGGTGGCCAACCCCTTCATGCAGCAGACGCACATCAGCGCGTGGCGCTGGGCCTCCATCCTCCTCCTGGGGACTGTGCTGGTGCCGGTGCGGGTGTCCTGCATGGCCATCCTCTTCGTCTTCCTCTGGCCCGTGACCATGCTGTCCACCATAGGCCACGCTGCTCACCGCGGCAAGCCCGCCAGGCACTGGAGAAGAAAACTGGTGCAACGACCCCTCAGGTTCTTGTTTCAGACGTGCTTCCTCGTGTTAGGGTTCCTGGTGAAAGTGAAAGGGAAAAAGGCCACCCGAAACGAGGCCCCCATCTTCGTGACAGCTCCGCACTCCTCCTTCTTCGATGCCATCGCCTGTGTGGTGGCGGGGTTACCCTCCGTGGTCTCTGCCAGTCAAAACGCCCGGATCCCAGTGGCTGGGAAATTCCTGTTGTCAACCCAGCCGGTGCTTGTGACTCGAGAGGACCCCAACTCCAGGAAGACGACCCGGGATGAAATCCTGAAGAGAGTGACAGCCCAAGGGAAGTGGCCACAGATCATGATTTTCCCAGAAGGAGTGTGCACCAATCGCACTTGCCTGATCACTTTTAAACTGGGGGCCTTCTCCCCAGGGGTCCCTGTGCAGCCAGTGCTGCTCAGGTACCCGAACAGCGTGGACACGGTGACCTGGACCTGGCAGGGCTTTACAGCCTTCCAGGTCTGTATGCTGACCCTGAGCCAGCTCTTCACCAGGGTAGAGGTAGAGTTTATGCCTGTGTACATCCCAAGTGACCAAGAAAAAAAAGACCCCATCCTTTTTGCCAATGCAGTGAGGGTCAACATGGCAAATGCTCTGGGGTTGCCGGTGACAGACCACACTTACGAAGACTGCAAACTGATGATCAGCGCAGGTAAACTTCAACTACCCATGGAAGCTGGTTTGGTGGAATTTACAAAAATTAGCCGGAAGTTGAAGTTAGATTGGGATAGTATTCATCAGCATTTGGATGAATATGCTGCAATCGCAGTTGCCTCAAAAGGAGGGAAGATAGGAATTGAAGAATTTGCAAGTTATTTAAAACTCCCAATTTCAGAGCCCTTCAGACAACTTTTTGCCCTTTTTGACAGGAATAACGATGGCAGCATAGACTTCAGAGAGTATGTGGTAGGGCTGACTGTCCTGTGCAATCCTGCCAACACGGACAAGATTCTGCGAATATCATTTAAGCTTTTTGATCTTGATGAGGATGGTTTCATAACACAACCGGAGCTGGCTGCTATACTTCAAGCAGCTTTTGGAGTGACCGACCTTGATGTTTCCAGTCTCTTTCAGGGACTAGCTAGACAGAACTCAGAGTACATTTCATACAAGGACTTTAGGAAATTTGCTTTGAAGCATCCAGAATATGCCAATCTATTTAAGTCATATTTAGAACTCCAGGCAGCCTATATATATACATTACCACGAGAACAACTTTAATCACTGTATTTAAAGGTCTAAGTCAGCCCTGAAAATGGTGCAAGTACCTTCCAGATAGACACTATGAAATAAAAATATTTCTTTGTGGAAAAACACAATTGTGTTTACTCTAAGTGGGCTAGGTACTTAATTATGATATTTAAAATGTACTTAAGGCATGTATATTTCAATTAAACTTAATAGCATGTAATTTTTTTCTATTTCTTTTTTTAAAGAATAAAACTTACATTAGGCAGAATTGCCCCCTATATCAGCAGTATTAATAAGTATCTCATTTCCTTAATTTAGCATGCTAAGAAGTATAATTTCAGGGGGAAAAAAAAATCCTTAAATGTGTACTTCTATTATAAAACAATTGTTGACACTTTTTTTGTTTGTTTGTTTTTAAAGAATTTCTTTTTTAAAGAGAGAGAGAGAAAGGGAGAAATAGAGACATCAATGATGAGAGAGCATCATTGATGGATTACCTCCTGCACACCTCACAATGGGGATTGAGCCCACAACCTGGGCATGTGCCCTTGACCAGCATCAAACCTGGGAACCTTCAGTCTGAAGGCTGATGCTCTATCTACTGAGCCAAACCAGCTAGGGCTGTTGATACCTGTTTTTAAAGATATGTTATAATTATTTTAGGTATGTGAAAGATGAGAAAATGTGTCCTTTAGAATCTAAGAAATATAGGGCCATGTCATGTGTAGCAAAGCAAAGCAGTAACTGTTGTGTTTGAGGAGAAAGCTGGTGATGGAAGAGGTAGAACACTGCCCCAGGAACAGACATAGAGAAGGGTCAGGAGTCATTTTGACACCCTCTGTGAAATAGGAATTTTTAGGGTTGAAATAGGCAAGTTTTGGGAATTTTTAAAATTAAGGAGATCCATGGAAAAAACACAAGGCTACAGAGTTGCAAAAAGATATATTTCCATAAGACAAGAGAAAGGCAGAAGTTACATTTCCATAAGATAAGGGAACTGGGAGTAGCCAAAGGTGTATATTTACAAAATAAAGAAGGAGGGCCTCACACATCCCATGTGAGATTTGATCTTTGAGCTCAGGAGTTGCTATAGTGACCAAATCAAAGGGGAATAGTGGCCAATCAGAGGGGATATCAAGGCACAAAAACTGTAGCCTTTATAAATCATGAAAAAGGAACTTGGTAGGATTCTTTCCTGCTCCCTACGTGGGAGTCTATACTTGTTCTTTAATAAATTTCCACCTTTGCTATACCATCTTTCATCTGTGGTTCCAGTCTTTAACTTCAATGGACAAAGAATCCGGGGAAGCCATGCTGCCCAGGAGAATACCACATGTTCCAGTCCAAAAATCCCAATTCCAGGTCCTCATAGTCCACCCAGCTCTGCCCCTCCCTTATGTCCAGAATATCTAATTCTCATCTGTTCTAGATAGTAGTTGTTTTTTTATGTGTTTTATTTTTCTCACAAAAGCTATTTTTAACTGGGTTGTTTTGATTCTCTACCATTATGGGTTTTTAACAGTAACTGACAGTCTAATAAATGTACACAGTACAAACATGTTCTTAGCAATGATGACAGAATAACCAACAGAATGTTATATGTGTGAACTGCTAACCTTTGTGTTTACTCTGAGCAAATGAACAGTATGTGGACATATGAAATACTAGAGGCCCGGTGCATGAAATTCATGCACGGGGGAGGTGAGGGTGGTGGTGTCCCTATACCCAGTGCGCACCCTCTCCAATTTGGGACCCCTTGAGGGATGCCCAACCCCATCGGGATCGGGCCTAAATGGGCAGTCCGACATCCCTCTCACAATCCAAAACTGCTGGCTCCCAACTGCTTGCCTGCTTGCCTTCCTGATTGTCCCTAACTGCTTCGCCTGCCAGCCTGATCACCCCCTAATCACTTTCCTGCTAGCCTGATTGATGCCTAACTGCTCCTCTGCCAGCCTGTTTGCCCCTAACTGCCCTCCCCTGCAGGTCTGGTCCCTCCCCTAATTGCCCTTCCCTGCAGACCTGGTCATCCCAACTTTTCTCCTCTGCCAGCC
>JAAGEH010000165.1:3047377-3060102 GCA_011751065.1 Lasiurus cinereus
TCGTCTGTGGAAGTGCGTGGGGTCTGCTCCAGCAAATCACCGTAAATCGCTCGCGCCTTCTCGCATATGAAGCCCTGTGTTAACGTATCTCCTTTAAGCTGCTTCTCCATCACCCACACCATCAGTAGATTCTCCATCTTTTCATGGAGAGAGCTACGGAGCTTAGAAATTATTGTAACGCCCTTAGCTGGCGTTATACCCTTTATCGACTCCTTCTGTTTAAGCACAGTGCATATCGTTGAAATACTACACCCGTACTGCCTCGCCAAGTCATCCACTCGCACACCTTGCTCATATTTTTCTATGATTTCACGCTTTAATTTAATACACATCATCCTCTTCTGAGCACTGACCTTTCCACTCGCTTTCTTTGGACCCATGGTTATAAAAAGAAATGTGATAAAGTATGTAAATGCACAAAAGATGCTTCGACAACGAGGTAAACAAGCACAATGACTGAGGTGTGGGAAACTATGAGACACTTGAGTCGCAGTAAACTGGTGGGCCGTGTGCAGCCAGCCGATCCGCGCGATTACTCCTATCTCAAATGTTGCTCGTATTTCAAAGCAAAAGATCGCTCGCTCGATGGCTTGTATCTCAAAAATCTCGTATGTTAGGGCACTTGTATCTCGAGGTACCACTGTACTCTTTTATTAGATAGGATTTGTGTTTAATATTCTGTCATGTAAAGTGGTTCAATTCTATAGTCTATTTTGTATTTTTTTCCATATGAAAAGTACCTGACAATGGCACCACTAGTTGTTCATCAGTCCATGTGAATCTACCCTCTGTCAGCCTGTGAGTTTATTTTGATATACATACTAGTACATGGAATACACCGTTGCCTTTTCTCTGCTTCCTAATGCACAAGGATGATGTCTCCTTTGGGCATGGGGACTCTGATTAGTGACATCTGTGTGCTCCCTTTGTTGGATCATAGCCACCAGTTTCTGTTTAATTTGGTTCCTCTCTAGGGCCTATAAATTTTTATTTTTTTTTAACATATTTCTTCAGCTTTTAAAACTATTATCAGTATGAAGATTAGTTCAATGGAAGTTACTTTGCTATGCCTGAACCACAACTCCTGGAGTCCAGAGTAGGGAGGCCAGATGGGACCGGAGTTGTATAAGGACAGACTGGAGTCTGTGGCTCTGGGAAGAGAGCTGAGGAGACAGCCCCCAGGATCTCTGTGCAGAGTCATAATCTTGCACTGCAGATATCATCCTTTCCAAGTCAGTAAGTTATTTTAGTGTAACTTAGTGGTAGAAGAATAAGAGATCTAGTCATAAATTTTGTTCACCTGGCATGGTTCTACTTAGTGCCTTTATTTTACTCAGAGTAAGTAAGTAAAATAAAGGCACAAGGTATTTTTGTTATGGCAGTCCAAATGGACTGAAACAGTGGGGATTATGAGATACTTCAAGTAAGTAAAACAAGTGCCTTTATTTTGCTCAAGTAAGGAGAGGAACATTATATCCCATCATTTCTCCCTCATGTTTGCAGAGAAAATATCTCATTAAGAGCTCCACTGGTGCCAAAATCGGTTTGGCTCAGTGGATAGAGCGTCAGCCTGTGGACTGAAGGTCCCAGGTTCGATTCCGGCCAAGGGCATGTACCTTGGTTGCGGGCACATCCCCAGTTGGGGGCGTGCAGGTGGCGGCTGATCGATGTCTATCTTTCATTGATGTTTCTAGCTTTCTATCCCTCTCCCTTCCTCTCTGTGCAAGATCAATAAAATATATATTAAAAAAAAAAGAGCTCCACTGGCAATAAATAAATAAATATATTAAATTATTTTCATTTTCTCTAAAAAAAGATTTGCTCGCTAAATGCCTCCTTACCCTTTCTCAAAGTAACCCAAATGTTCTTATTCTACAGAGGAAATAAAAATAAAGAGGAAGATATAGTATTGGGAATACCATGGAAGCAGTTATATATGGTATGGCTGTCCATTATTATTTTTTTTAGGTATGGAAGTGTTATATAGAATGAGAAAAGAAATCACAACAGACTACAACATATATGTGTGTGTGTGTGTGTGTGTGTGTGTGTATTTAACTGACTTCAGAGAGGAAGGGAGAGGAAGAGAGAGATAAAAAGATCAATGATGAGAGAGAATCATTGATTGGCTGCCTCCTCTTGCACATTCCCCACTGGGGATTGAGCCCGCAACCTGGGACTGAACTGGTGACCTTTTGGTTCCTGAGTTGACATTCAACCGCTGAGCTACACCTGGCTAGGCCAGACTACAACTTCTGGAAAGCTAATATCACAAACAAAGGTGATAAATACAAGAATTCTGATAAATTCTATTTTTGTACGATTCTCAAAGAAAGGGAAAAAGTGCATGTTCTGCCTTACTGAGAAAAATCCTTTTGTTCTGACTAGACACCGATGAGAACTGAAGCCTCTACTTACTGCTATACATCCCCTTCACATAGTGACCAAATCAAAGGGGAATAGTGGCCAATCAGTCTTGTATTAGGGTTCCTAATACACCCTTTGCTATAAGACTTCTTCACATAATGATCTGACCTTGGGTTCTGTCACTTCATGTCACCATATGGGATGAATCAACAAGTATTCTTAGAAGCCATTTCTACACCAGAACAGGGAGCAACTTACTTAGATGTGGAAGTGATTTTGAACCAATAAGTATTCCTTGCTAACCTAAACTACTGTATCCCCAACTTAGTTTCATTGTGGCTAAGTCTCAAAATTGCCTGTAGCCACTCAGTGTAATCAGAGAAGAGGGGACATTTGACTAAGGGGTAAGTAAGTCTTGATAATTTGTGATCAACATCTCTTAGTTTTGCAAACTTTACAAAAAAACATACTCAAGTAGACACATTTCTAGGGACCTTACTTAGATATTTGGAATGAGCTTGTGCAAATAGGGCCCCTAAAGCTTAAACTTCATTAGTTAGTTTCCTGGTATTTTGAAGAAGAAATGAATGGGAGAAAGGTAAGCAAATGGGGAAAGCTGAAGAAAAGGGAAAGGAAAACACCAATGATTGTTTTCAGATAATTTCCATGTAGGTCTCACCCAAGAAGAGGAGATCATTAAATGATATTTCATAATTCCTTCTTCTCAGTCCATAACTAAACTATTATATATAGACTAGGTGATTTAAATAACATTTATTTCTCACAGTTCTGGAGGCTGGGAAGTTCAATGCACTGGCCGACTTGTTGTCTGGTGAAAGCCTGCTTCCTAGTGCATAGATGAGTGGCTATCTTCTTGCTGTGTCCTCACCTAGTAAACCAAGGAGAGAGCTCTTTGGAGTGTCTTTTATCAGGTCATTAACCCCATTCTTGAGGTATTCACCTTTATTACCTGATCATCTCCTAACGGCCCCACCTCCAAATATTATCTCATGGGGATTAGATTTCTATTTTTGAACTTGGGAGGATACAAATATTTCCATGGTAATAGTGCACACATGTAATTTAAATATAATAATTTTTAAGATGTACTGGAAAATAGTAATATAAATAAGAGATTTTCGCTTAAAAGTAGTTACCTTGCCAAGGTATATCTTTATTGAAAAAATGGTACATTACTCAAACATCTGTTTAACTCTAAAACTGTATCTAATTAGAAAATGAACTGTATAAAATATCAGAGTCATTTATTTATTTTTCACTTTTCCAGCAAGTATTTAATATTAGTTAGCCCATGATTCAGAATCCTAGGGTGGGATGTAACCAGTACAGATCTTCTCAGGAAACTGCCTTTTGCCCCATGGCGGTCCCAGGATAAGGGGCGGAGGGACTTGCACACATGCTGGTACCATTTGTACATGGAGACATCAACCCCCTCTAGCGGCCATTGCCTTCTCACAGTGGAGGAGGTCCAGGTAGTTTGGCTAACAATTTCTGGTTGAAGTGGCTGTTAAAAGGGTAGCTATTGATTTTGGTCTTGATGTCTTCTGCTATGTTGCTGACTCTTAAAGACGCCCCTGTAACCACTCGCAGCTTAATGTGACCCTCAGCAAAGCCCCCTCCGTCAGAACAAAAGCGGAATTTCGGGTCATTTATTATACTCTACCGTTTTTTTAGAAAATATATGTTTGTTTATTTTAGGGAGAGAGAGGAAGAGATCGGGAGAGATAGAAGCAGGGACGAATGAGAGAGAACATCAACATCCATCAGCTTCCAGCTGCCTCTGGCACATCCCCTACTGGGGATCAAGCCCACAACCCCCGCATATGCCCTAATCTGGAATCCAACAGGTGACCTCTTGGTGCATGGGCCATGTTCAACCACTGTACCATATGGGCTTGGCTATTACACTCTACCTTTTAACTCAAAATGTTTAACATAATATGTAACACAAAATTATTTTTATTGGAAAACAAATACAGATCAAACCAATCTGTAGCTAACAGTTAATACGTAAGTATATAATATATATTAAATACATATAATATTTTTCTTCTAATTCTTTTTAAATTCTCACACGAGGAAATTTTTCTGTTGGTTTTTAGAGAGATTGGAAGAGAGTGGGAAAGAGAGAAACAAACTGATTGGTTACCTCCTGCAGGAGCCTCCACCAAGGTCCTGTTGGGGAGGAGCCTGCAACCAAGGTCTCCCAGACAACCAAGGTACATACCCTTGAGCAGCAAGGTACAAACCTGAGATCCTTTGGTTTGCAGGCTGATGCTCTGTCCATTGAGCCAAAGCAACTAGGGCATTAATATAATATTTTTTAAGATGAACGTTTTTGTCACTAACCCTTGGATCAAGACATAAAACTTATCCGGCTCCCCAAACCCCTCAAGTAACTCACCAGTCCTCCCACTTTCCTACTGAAAGCCTCTGTCCCTACAACTTTACCCCCTCTCTTCATAGTCATTCTGTGGCTTTAAAAGCAAAGTGCTGTACTATAACCCAACTTTTCTCAGCCCAAGTCCAAGAGCAATTATATGCGCTGCTCTAGATGCTGTACACACCCTCTGCAGGGGACTCAGTCAGTGTTCTGACTCCTGCTGATTTTATGTTCTCCCCTGCACCCCAGCACCCCAACCTTTCTTGCCCAAAGCCATATAAGTAAGGGAGTGCCACTGGCCGCTGGAAGGGCCTTGTGAACCTTTTGTGTGTGGGGATGGGGGCGGGGGGTGCTCTGACATCCCACATTGTGTAGAAAGGCTGCAAGTGTTGATTAGAAATTAGCTCTCAGTAAAACATTTATGAAAATGAATGACTAGCAACAACCCGGGAGCGAAGAAGAGGGACGGGGATGAGGAACACCAGGGACTGGCTAGTCCTGAGGGAACCGTTTGCCCCCGGAGCAACGGGGAGCCGGTACGGGCCGGCAGAGGTAAACACTGCGACTACGCCTGCGCACACACCCCCCCGGTCACGTGCCGGCGCGGCCCCGCCTCCGGGGTGGTCCCGGGCTGCAGTTGGGTGGCCGTCAGGGACCGTCTACGAACTGGCGGGAGGCGTCCACCTTTTCCCGAGGGGGCGGGTTCCGGGGGGAGCCGAGCGTTCGGTCGGAGCCGCCCCTTCCCTCCGGAGGTGGGGCGTGAGGCTGCGCCCGGAGCCCGCAGGCGCCGCCAGCCTCCGCGGGACATGGCCCGCCGTGGGGACGTCGGCGCGGTCCCGCCGGTACTTGTGGGGCCCCCTGCTGCGTGCACTAAGGGGTTGCAGAAGAAGGGGCCGTGTGAGCGGCGCCGGCTGACGGCGTTGGTGTCGGAGCAGCTCAGCCAGGATCTGCTCAGGTAGGAGGCGGCGGGAACGCAGCCGCTTCAGTTCTCCGCGCGCCCGCCCCCGCCCCCGCCCCCGGAGCTGCGGCTCCGGTCCGACCCTGTCCCCCCCACCTCGCCCTCCGCGCCCCAGGCCGCTGCGCGGCGCTCGGCGGCAGTCTCCTCCCTACGGAGCGGTTCGCCTCCCGCATTGACCGGTCCCGAGGCTGCTCGCAGAACACGTACCAGATTGCAAAAGAAAACCAGAATCAGCAGCGTAGTGATGTGCAGCCCCAGTTTACGCCGAGATACTCTCACAAGGCTCAGGTCTCGCTCAGGTCCGGGTGCCTCCGGGGTTCGCGGCCCTGGAACGTACACGTTTTGCTAACCTTAAGCAGTTTTGAGAAAAATGATAAAATTAGGCAGAAGAAAAAAAGAATATTTAGAAGGAGGGAGAATAGAACAAGTTCCTGGAGCCTCGGAGGTCTCTTTCTTCCAAGCTCTCTTTAGACAGTTCATAGAGATACTTGCCTGTGGCAGCCTGGCTTCCCCCCTCCACTAGACCCCTCTACCGCCCCCACCCAGCAGCTGCGCGCTCCCCGCAGGCCCAGGCAGGTGGAGGGCTGTTGTGAAATTTAACCTAGACTTTGGTAAATCCGGCTAAAGTCACCGCACTTTCTAAAGAAAATGAAGCCTAGAGGTATGCTCTAGCTAATTTCCATTTCCACCAAAACATCGACTCTTGAACTTTAATGTGCATCAAAATCACCTGGAGGCCTTGTTAAAGTTTAGATTTACTGGGTCCCAGCCCCTAGGTCTGATTCATTTGGTCCAGGTTGGGCCTGAAGTTTTTGCATTTCTAACAAGGTCCCAGGTGATGCTGATATTGCTGGCTTGAGCCACACTTTTGAGAACTACTGAACTAGAGTAAACACAGTTACTACTAATAACTAACAGCTGTGCAGCTTTCTACATTTTTTTTTAAAAAAAGCCATTTCCTTCACTCAAAAGGCTCCAGCAGCTATAAAATGAACTTTATAAGGTGAAAAACATTGTCTCTTAATATGGGCCCATCTACCAGAGATGCTCTTTTGTCTCCACCAGTGGTGGATAGATGGAAAAACCAAGTCTGAAGTTGTTCTGTTTCTAGGATGAGTCTCTAAGGATAAGGTGCTCCTCTTCAGTGACTTTATTCTTCTGCCTGTATTGTGAGCAGAAAGTGTCATGAATATAAGGAAGATAACATATTTAATTTATATAAAGAAAATTAGGTTAAAAGTACACAGGTGAACAATTTATCTTCATTCTAGCAGCAGTTAAGGACAGGACCCTGCGCAGGCTGTGCTGAGGGACCCTTGTGTGCACGAATTTTCATGCACCGGGCCTCTAGTTGAAAATAAAGAAAAATAGGTTCAGGCCACAGCCATTTTGACTCTGTGGATAGAGCGTAGACCTGCAGACTGAAGGATACCAAGTTTGGTTCTGGTCAAGGGCACATACCTCTACATTGATGTATCTCTTCTCTGTCACTTCCCTCCCATTCTCTCTAAAGTCAAAATTAAAAAATAGGTTCAGCATCCTTCTCACAATCCAGGACTGCTGGCTCTCAACTGCTTGCCCGCCTGCCTGCCTGTCTGCCTGATTGCCCCTAAGCACTTCTGCCTGCTAGACTGATCACCTCCTAACCACCCCTGGCAGCCTGATCAATGCCTAACTGCTCCCCTGCTGTCCCAGTTGCCCCTAGCTGCCCTTTTCTGCCAGCTTGGTCACCTCTACCTGCCCTCCCCTGCAGGCCTGTTTGCCCCCCAGCTTCCCTCCCCTACAGGCTTGGTCACCTCCAACTGCCCTCCTCTGCCAGCTCAGTCACCCCTAATTACCCTCCCCTGCAGGCCTGATCACCCCCAATTGCTCTCTCTTTCAGGCCTAGTCCCTCCCAACTGCCCTGATCTCCCACAACTGTCCTCCCCTGCTGGCCATCTTGTGGTGGCCATGTTGCGTCCACATGGGGCAGCCATCTTTGACTACATGGAATTGGCTGTCTTGTGTGTTGGAGTGATGGTTAATTTTCATATTACCTCTTTATTATATAGGATATGTAATAACATCTTGCCATCTTACTATTACGGTAGCTAGACCCTGGTCTGGTACATAATGGTTTATTTACTCCTCTGTAAGGTAAATCTTTTTTTTTTTCCCCAATATATTTTATTGATTTTTTTACAGAGAGGAAGGGAGAGGGATAGAGAGTTAGAAACATCGATGAGAGAGAAACATTGATCAGCTGCCAAGGTACATGCCTTTGACTGGAATCGAACCTGGGACCTTTCAGTCCACAGGCCGATGCTCTATCCACTGAGCCAAACTGGGTAGGGCTGTAAGGTAAATCTTGTTATTATTCCCATTCAACATACAAGGAAACTGAGCATTAGAGGACAAGCAGTGGAGTTGGAAGAAGAATGTTGGCAGTCTGGCTCCAGAGATATTAGAGTGACTTGCCCAAGGTGTCATGACCAGAATATGAACCCAGTGTGCCTTCTTTAGTTATATAAACTGATCTTCCAGTAACTTTGTTCCTTCATCTTTGCTTCTCTCACACATTTCTTTTTCTTACTCCACTTTGGGTCAGCTTTGCAACACTTAGAGTGCGATCAGTTTGTCCCAGTTTACTATAGAATGTTTCTGCCAGAGTTTACCTGTTTAACTACCACATTGGCTGATGACTAACCTTGCTCAGTCTGTTGTTCATTCAGATGTGGTTAAGAGTATCAGGATCATGTGGTACTAATAAAAGCCTAATATGCTAAGTGTCCAACTGTTTGACCAGTCACTATGACATGCACTGACCACCAAGAGCAGATGCTCCGACTGCTAGGTTAGCTTGCTGCTGGGGTCCAGCTGATTGGGACTGGATGAGATGGGCCAGACACCCGTGGAGCCCTCCCGTGGTCCTTCCCTATCCCCGATCATGCACCGGTGGGGTCCTTCGGCCTGGCCTGTGCCCTCTCATAATCCAGGAGCCCTTGGGGGTTGTTGGAGAGCCAGTTTTTGGCCCAATCTCTACAGGGCAGGCGGAGGGACCCCACTGGTGCACAAATTCGTGCACCAGGCCTCTACTATATAAATAATAAATTTGGCAGCTTTATTTAGGAGAGGATTGTGGGTTTGGCAGGCAATCAGTGTGATAGTAGATGAGGGTAATAAAGTGACACTAAATCATGGAGGCCTTTTTTTCAGTAAAGAGTTTGGAATATATCTGGAGGCAGTGAAAAGCCATTAGTTTTGGGGGGGCTTTTTTTTAAACATCCAGTATTATTTTATATTAATTTCAGATGTACCCATTGGTGTTTTTATTTTTAAATAAAGGATCAACATATTTAGGTTTTGAATTGAAATAAGAGAAATTGAAACAAGGAAACCAGCCAGGAAATTTTTTAATAGTTGGAGATATATAATGGTGGCATAAATAGAAAAGGTGAAAGGGATTCATACAGCAGTTGATGAGCTTGGTGACCAATTATATGTGGATGAACAGGGAGAGGAAAACATAGAAGGTGGTGCCAAATCTTAGGTCATTTGAAAGGGAGGAACATGGTGAATGTTCAGAAAGCCATATCAAAGAGACCTTTAGAAATATATCTGAAGTATAGTAGGGAAATTGGAGGAACAGATATAGATTAAAAGTTGGTGGCATTACCAGCACCCAGTTGTCCAAACCAAATAATGGAGAGATCCTGGCTTATTCCCTTCACCTTCAACATCCAGTCACCAACTATTGCAAGTTTTTTTGTTTTTAATATATTTCTTTATTGATTTCAGAGAGGAAGGGAGAAGGAGAGAGAGAGAGAGAGAGAGAAACATCAATGATGAGAGAGAATCATTGATTGGCTGCTTCCTGCATGCCCCCAACTGAGGATCGAGCCTGCAATCCAGGCATGTGCCCTGGGCCAGAATCGAACCTGGGACCCTTCATTCTGCAGGCTGACGCTCTATCCACTGAGCCAAGCCGGCTAGGGCTATTGCCAGTTTTATTACCTAAATATATTTTAATTCTGTCCTTATTCTCCATCATCATTCATTTTCTCCTGGCATAATTCCTTTACATCATTCATCTGTGTTGGATAGTAGTTTTCTCATCTTCATTCTTCATTCTCATGTTCCCCTAATTCCTCTTTTCACAGCTAACAGGTGATATTTTGAAAAATAAATTTATTCATGTTTTAAACCCTTTGGTGACTCCCCTTCAATTGTAACATAGAGTTTAGCTCTTTGCCTCTTTTAAAAAATATATTTTTATTGATTTCAGAGAGGAAGGGAGAGGGAGATAGAAACATCAATAATGATAGAGAATAATTAATCAGCTGCCTCCTGCAGGCCCCACACTGGGGATCAAGTCCATAACCCAGGCATGTGCTCTGACCAGTAATCAAACCATGTTTTCCTGATTCATAGGTTGAAACTCAACCACTGAGCCAGGCTCTTTGCCTCTTATTCATCTTTATCCCTATAGTTTCATCTATTTCTCATCTCAGTACTTTGCTGACCAATTTGTACCTCTGCAGTCATATATATCAGGAACTCCTTTCTACCTTGCTTTATTTCTCTGACCAACCCTTACTCAATCTTTAAAATCTCATTTGGTTTTCATGTCCTCTATAAGTCACATTCTTGAAGCCAAGTCTGCATTTCTTTTTTTTTTTATTAATATATTTTATTGATTTTTCACAGAGAGGAAGGGAGAGGGGTAGAAAGTCAGAAACATCGATGAGACAGAGACATCGATCAGCCGCCTCCTGCACAACCTCTACTGGAGATGTGCCCGCAAGCAAGGTACATGCCCCTGACCTGAATCAAACCCAGGACCTTTCAGTCCGCAAGCCGACGCTCTATCCACTGAGCCAAACCGGTCTCGGCAAATATATTTTATTGATTTTCTACAGAGAGGAAGGGAGAGGGATAGACAGAAACATCGACGAGAGAGAGACATCGATCAGCCGCCTCCTGCACGCCCCCCACTGGGGATGTGCCCGCAACCAGGATACATGCCCTTGACTGGAATCGAACCTGGGACCTTTCCAGTCCGCAGGCCGACGCTCTATCCACTGAGCCAAACCGGTTCTGGCTGCATTTCTTATATATGTCTCTGAATAAAATTTACTTATTTGTGCTATTGAATACATCATGCTCTTCAATTTTCAGGTATGCCCTCACTACTATTATTCTATACTAGAGGCCCAGTGCACGGATTCGTGCACCCTGGGGCCCTTGGCCTGGCCTGTGCCCTCTCCCAATTTGGGACCCCTCAGGGATGTCAGGAAGCTGGTTTGGGCCTGATCCCCACAGGCCAGGCCGAAGGACCCACTGTGCACGAATCCATGCACTTGTCCTCTAGTATGCATATAAAATATAAAATCTTTGGTTAATCTCTTCCCAACCTTCTCTCTCCTCCCTTCCCTTTGAGATTCATCAGTCTGTTCCATGTTTTCCATGCCTGTGGTTTCCATTCCTAAGTTGAGCATCTGCCCCTGGTGGTCAGTGTGCATCATGGCTACCAGCCAGTCGCTTACGCTTTTATATATATATAGATACTCTTTGAGGGCAGATATTATGTTTTAGGCATGTTTATGTCCCCAGTGCTTAGTACATAGTTCTTGTTCAATAAATATTTTAGTGATAATTAGGTTCAATCAGCAATCTAAAATGGTTGAGATAGGTTAAGATAGTAGTTGGTAGAGAAATGATGTGGAAAGAAGCTGGGCCTTGACATCATTGAGCCTTTGCTCTAACCCATCCTTCTTTTAGATCTTACTATTAGCTGAGCCAATAAACCTCTTTTAAGAGGTCCAAGTCAGATATTGTTACTTGTAACTAATACAAGTGGTTTTATAAAATAAAAAGCACTATATTTTCACATTAACAATTTGTTAACACATTAACTTTAAAAAATTTTTTAAATACTCATGAGCATCTATTATGAGCAAAACAGATTCTCTAGTGAAGGTTATATGGCTACCAACTGCAATGCTTCCTTGGCGAAGTGGGGGATGGAAAGAAGGTGGGTTGGAAAAATGAACAAATTATTTTTACAGTTTGAATCTGTATTAATTTTTGTGAAACCAATACATTTTTGCATAACTTTAAAAATCAGCTCTGAGAATAAATTATTGATGAAAATGTTGACTAAAATGCATCTGTTTACTCGTCCTTTCCAAGTTTCTAAAAGTTTTGCTCTGAAGCATTTTTCTTGTTTAGGATAAAATACAACAAAATTTAACAGCAGATATTGACTTCTTAGTATATACCGAAGATACACAATTTTTGCCTTTGGGGAGTTCATTGTCTCTTAGGAAAAAGACATATAAAAATGATGATGCAATGACAGAAGTACTATAATAGAGGTATGTACTGAGTGTGATGGGAACAGAAAAAGAACCATTAACTTGGTCTTAGGGGAGTGTGTTAATGGCAACATTCTAAGCTTTCACTGTAATGGATATCTTTATCCATTACTTGGACTCCTATAGTGAACTGGTGTGATTGCCAATTATACCCTGCAAATACAAGTCTTCTGAGAATATTATCTTGTTAATGATAATGTTATAGTAATATGAAGTAAAATATATACTTACCATGGAGACAAAGATTATATATCACAGTTTCTATTATGATGCTGATTTCTGTTCTTCCATCACCTTACCATACATATTATCAGTGGACTGTGTCTGTACATTAATAAAAGAATTTGAATGGCTTTAAAATCATTTTAATAATAGATTAGAGTATGGTTAGTTGTGTTTGTTATGGGGGTGGTGGTGGAAAAGGGCTTAAATGTCACATTCTTGAAGCCAAGTCTGCATTTCAGACTTGTATTTAAACAATGGTCAGAACAAAGTGTATTGGTTTCTAATCTGTATTATCTACTGTTATATCTCGTTTGCTGGTGTTGTTGACTATACTTTTTTTACTTCAATTTTAGTAAAATTTAAAAAAAATTTAATTCTGCACAATGTCAACTGTTATTACTTTGTTTTTCTCAAA
>JAAGEH010000165.1:3082266-3263260 GCA_011751065.1 Lasiurus cinereus
TGATCTCACCCCCAACTGCCCTCCACTGCCACCCTTGTTGCCTCCAACTGCCTTCCCCTGCTGGCCTGATCTCATCCCTAATTGCTCTCCCCTGCTGTCTGATCACCCCTAACTGCTTCTGCCTGCCTGATTGCCCCTAACTGCCCTCCCCTGCTGGCCTCATCTTGCCCCCAATAGTTCTCCCCTGCTAGCCTGATCGCTCCTAACTGCTTCTGCCTGCCTGATCACCCCTAACTACCCTCTCTGCCTTGGCCCCCACCACCATGGCTTTGTCCAGAAGGAAGTCAGACGTCCAGAAAATGGCCAATAGGCTGCGAAGGCCTACTCTTGCACAAATTTCATACACAGTTAGCATATAAACATGGTGTCTCCCCTCAGCTAAAAGAACAATAAAATCCTCTCCTTATCCTATTTCTCCTCCAGCTAATACTCTACCAGCTAATGCCTTAATGCTCTGCTCCCTTTCACATCAAATCTCAAGTTATCTATCACACTTCCCAATTCCATTCTCCTTTTTAAAATTGAGATATTTACATATTATGAAATTCACTCTTTTAAAGTAAATAATTCATTGGTTTTAGAATACATTTGACCCTTGATCAGGTTCGAACTGCAGAGGGCCATTCAAATACTGATGCTGATTAAATCTGGGCTATTCAAGGATCTACTGTATTCACAGTGTTGTGCAACCATTACCACTGCCTAATTCCAGAATATTGTCACCATCCTAAAAAGAAATCATATACCCATTAGCAGTTACTTTCTATTCTTTTCTCCCTTCTAGTTCCTGGCAACCAATAATCTACTTTCTGTCTTTAAGGTTTTGCTTATTGTTGGCATTACAAATAAGTGGCATCATATGTATATGGCCTTTTATGTCTGGCTTTTTAAATTTGGTATGATATTTTCAAGGTTCATCCATGTTGTGTTCATCAGTATTTCGTTCCTTTTTATGGTTGAACTAGAGGCCCAGTGCACAAAATTTGTGCATTTTAGGATGGGGGTCAGGGTCCCTCAGCCCAGCCTGTGCCCTCTCAAAGCCCAGGAGCCCTCGGCAGATGTTCGACTGATGGCTTAGGCCTGCTACCTGGGGGGAGCAAGCCTAAGCCAGCAGTCAGACATCCTTAGTGCTGCCGCAGAGGCAGGAGAGGCTCCCGCCACCACCACTTTGCTTACCAGCTGTGAGCCTGGCTTCTGGCTTAGTGGCGCTACCCCTGTGGAAGCACACTGACCACCAGGGGCAGCTCTTGCATTCAGCTGAAATTGGCTCTCTGACATTCTCTGAAGGGTCCTGGATTGCGAGAGGGCGCAGGCCAGGCTGAGCGACCCCACCAGTGCATGATTAGGGCTGAGGAGGGACTGTAAAAGGGCTCGAGGGCATGTCTCGCTCAGTCCCGATTGGCCGGACTCTAACAGCAAGCTAACCTACTAGTCAACTGTCTGCCCCCTGGTGGTCAGTGTATGTTGTAGCAAGCAGTTGAGTGACCTTAGCATATCATTAGCATATTATGCTTTGATTGGTTGAACAGACTACTGGATGACCAGATACTTAGCATATTAGGCTTTTATTATATAGAATATTTCATTATACGTATAATGGATCAAGGGTTACCAAGACCATCCTCAGGTTTAATGATTTTGAGAGAAGGACTCACAGGACTTAGTCATACTCTAGGCCAGTGGTCATCAAACTGCAGCTTGACGAATGAGTTTGCCAACCACTGCAGTAGGGAAAAACACTTAAAAAACATTTTAATAATGTATTAATGTCTTTAACCTGAAGTCAAAATTTCTGGGTAAGGGTATGCCTTTATGCAGTGGTCGGCAAACTCATTAGTCAACAGAGTGGCAAACTGCAGCTTGAGAGCCAGCTGCAGTTTGCTGACCACTGCTCTAGGCTATGATTTATTATAAGGACACAGAGAAAAGGTATACAGTTTGCTGACTATTGCTTAGGCTATAATTTATTACAAGGACACAGAGAAAAGGGGTAAAGTCTACAGGAAACCAGGTGCAAGCTTTCAAGGATCCTTTCTCCTAGCAATGAGATGTGACAACATTTAAAAAACTAGGAAAGCTCATTAAAGGCCAACATCCAGAGTTTTTGTTAGAGGTTAGTTACATTTGCTTCCTTTGCCTAATGTATACCCGTATTCCAGTCTTCTAGAAAGAAAGGAGGTGTTCAGCATAAACCAATTGTTTAGGCATAATGAGCCACCCTTGTAATTTACAAAGTCCTAGGAACACTCCTGAAGTCATGTTTTCAGATACAAACCAAGGGCTAACCTTTTAAGTCTTACAGACGATAACAATCAGGTCTGGAATTTTAACTTTTCTGTACTTGTGGATATACCATATTTTGTTTATCCATTTATCAATTGATAGACATTTGGGTTGTTTTGATCTTTTAATGTTATGAATAATTCTGTGAACAGTATGTACAATTTTTTGTGTCATCATGTTTTCAGTTTTCTTTTGTTATACACCTAAAAGTAGACTGTTTTCCAAAGATGCTACACCATTTCATATTCTTACCCCCATGTATGAAGTTTTCAGTTGTTCCAAATTCTCAACAAAACTTATCTTTTTTATTATAGCCTAATGGGTATGAAATGATATCTTGTGGTTTTGATTTTCATTCCTCTGATAACTAATGCTTTTGAACATCTTTTTTTGTACATATTGGCTGATTGTATATCTTGTTTGGAGAATTGATTGGTTGCCTCCTGCACGCCCTCTACTGGGGATTGAGCCCACAACCTGGCATGTACCCTTAACTGGAATTGAACCCAGAATCCTTCAGTCCACAGGCCCACGCTCTATCCACTGAGCCAAACTGCCTAGAGCTAGAAATTTTTTTATATATTCTAGATACAATCTCATATTAGATAAATGATTTGCAAAAGTTTTCTCCCATTCTGTGGGTTGTCTTTAACTTTTTTGATGATATCCTTGAAAGCACAAAAATTTTTTTCTTTTAATTTTATTTTACTTTTTCCATCAACATTTATCCCTCTATGTCCTCTTCCACCCCCCTCCTCCCAATCACCACACTGTTGTCTATGTCCATGAGTTCTTTAAAAATTTAAATTTCTATGATTTCTATTTTATCTACTTTTTGTAATTGTGCTTTTGATGTCATATCTAAAAAACCATGGCCTAATCCAAGATCATAAAGACTTCTATCTGTGTATACTTACAAAAGTTTTATACTTCTATTTCTTACATTTAGGTCATTGACTAAATTAATTTTTGCATATAGTGTGAGCCTACGGTCCTACTTCATTCTTTTGCATGTGGATATCAGCTTGTCCCAGCACCATATTTTTTAAGAGACTATCTTTTCCCATTGGATTATCTAGACACCTGTAAAGGAAGATACTCTCTTATGTGTCTCTTTCACTCTTTTGTTTGTTTTTTGTTTTTGTTTTATTAATCCTCATTCCCATAGGACTGCTCCCCATTCCCCACTTCAGTTGCCAATCTGAAGTCCAGGTTGTTACCTATGCTTCTGACCAACTGTATAACTTGGGGTTTCCCACAACTCGTACCTTATGTTCAATAAATTTGCTAGAGCAGACCACAAAACTCAGGAATACATTTTACTTACTTACATTACCACCCTATCTAATAAAAGAGAGTAATATGCAAATTGACCATCACTCCAGAACCCAAGATGGCTGTCCCCATGTGGACACAAGATGGCCAACAGGGGAGGGCAGTTGGGAGGGCAATTGGGGTTGATTAAGCCTCCAGGGGAGGGCAGTTAGGGGTGACCAGGCCTTCAGGGGAGGGCAGTTAAGGGTGACTAGGCCTGCAGGTGGGTGGCAGTTAGGGGCAATCAGGCTGGCAGGGGAGCAGTTAGGCATCAATCAGGCTGTCAGGGGAGTGGCTAGGGGATGATCAGGCTGGCAGGCAGAAGCGGTTAGGGGCAATCAGGAAGGCAGGCAGATGAGCAGTAGGGAGACAGCAGTCCTGGATTGTGAGAGGGATCTCAGATTGTAGAGGATGAAGACACATTTTTACAAATTTTGTGCACCAGGCCTCTAGTTTTATTATAAAGGATATTACTCAGTAATAGTCAGATGGAAGAGATGAATAGAACTAGGTATGTGGAAAAGGGCACAGAGCTTCCATGCCCTCTCTGGGCAAACTATTCTCCCAGTATCTTTAGTGTTCACCAACCTAATGGCTCTTGGAACCCCACCCTTTAGGGTTTTTATGGAGATATCATTACATAGGCGCAAATAATTAAATCATTGATCTTTACTGATTAATTCAACCTCTGTGTATACGTTTGTCATCTGTAAATAGAGATAGCTTTGTGTATTCTTTTCTTTTTGAAAAAAATATTTTTTTATTGATTTCAGAGAGGGACAGAGAGATAGAAACATCAGTGATGAGAGAGAATCATTGATTGGCTGTCTCTGCACAACCCCTACTGTGAAGTGAACCCATAACCCAGACATGTTTCGTGACTGGGAATCAAGCCATGAACTTCTGGTTTATGGGTCGATGCTTAACCACTGAGCCACACCAGCTGAGCTTTGTATTTTCCAATCCAGACACCTTTTATTTTTTTTCTTGCATAATTGCCTCAACTAGAATATCCAATTAAATGTTGAATAAAAGTGGTGAGACCTGATACCTTTGCTGATCTTAGAAGGAAAGCTTTCAGTCTTTTACTAGTAAGTATGATGTTAGTTATGGGTGTTCTTTTTTTTTTTTTTTTTAATCAGGTTGAGCATGTTCCCTTCTATGCCTAGTTTGTTTAGTGTTCTATCATGACAAGGTTTTGGGTTTTGTTAAATGCATTTTCTTGGTGTTTATTAAGATGATCATGTAAGTTTTGTCCTGTTGATATTGGCATCTCAATCCATTCAGGCTGGATTCGGGCTGCTATATGAAAATACCACAGACTAGGTGACTTATCAGCAACAGAGATTTATCTCTCACAGTTCTGGAGACTGGAAGTCTGAGATCAGAGTGCCAGGATGGTAGGATTCTGGTGAAGGCCCTATTCTGGGTTGCAGACTGCTGACTTCTCATTGTGCCCTCACATGGTAGAAAGAGGCAAGGGGTAACTTCGGAGTTTCTTTTATAAGGGTACTAATGCCATTCATGAGGGCTCTGTCCTAATGACCTAACCACTTAGCAGAAGTCTCACCTCCTAATACCATCACACTGACCATTAAGTTTTAACATTTGAATTTTGGTGGGTTGCGGGGGTGGGGCACAGATATTCAGGCCATAAAATATGGCATATAACATAGATTTTCATATGTTTACTCTTAATTTCCTAAGTTAAATCCCAGTTAGTAATGATGTATAATTATTTTTATATGTTGCTGGATTCAGTTCACTATTATTTTGTTGAGGATGTTTTCATCTTTATTACTAAAGATACCAGTCTTTGGTGTTTTTTTCTTGTGATGTCTGTGTGTGTTTTTGTATCAGGATAATACTGACCTCACAGAATAAGTTGGGAACTGCTTTCTTCTCTTTGGAAAAAAACTGTAAAGGTGTTAATTCTTCTTTGAGCATTTGGTAGTGTTCACAATGAAGGCACCTTGTTCTGGGTTTTTCTTTGTGGGACATTACTAATTCATTCTCTTTACCTATTTTAGATCTACTCAGATAATCTGTTTCTTCTTTTTTTCTTATTGATTTCAGAGAGAGGAAGGGAGAGGGAGAGAAAGAAATACCAATGGTGAGAACCATCAATCTGCTGCCTTTTGCACACCCCACACTGGGTATAGAGCCCACAAACCAGGCATGTATCCAGACGGAATCAGATTGTGACCTCCTGCTTTGTGTGTCAACCACTGAGCAACACTGGCCTGGCTATTCTGTTTCTTCTTTCTTTGGTAGTGTGTGTCTATCTGGGAATTGTCCACTTCCTCTAGATTATCTAATTTATTGGCTTTATATATTCCTCTTTAACATAAAAAAATGTATAGACTACTTTTCAAACTTTCTGCTATTTTAGATGGACTTTTCTACAGTTCAGATTTTAAATTTTTTAAAATATATTTTTATTGATTTCAGAGAGGAAGGGAGAAGGAGAGAGAGATAGAAACATCAATGATGAGAAGAATCATTGATCAGCTGCCTCCTGCTCACCCCCTACTGGGAATTGAACCTGCAACTCAGTCATATGCCTTGAATCGAACCTGGTACCCTTTCAGTCTGCAGTCTATCCACTGAGCCAAACCAGCTAGGACTTAAATGTTTTTAAATTATGTAGTTCTTGTATATGAAAGCTGCACAATAGGAAACTAGATTTTAAGAATCATCATTCTTTCTATTAATATTTTACATTTTGTATTTTAGGATTGTATACTCATCAAACAGAAACTTAAAAAACTATGAAAAGGAAATTCTTAGGAAAAAGATAGGAGAGAGTGGGTTACCACAAACTAAACATGACTTCAGTTTGGGAAAGTATACTGACAATGATGGAAGACCATCTTTAGAGCTCTTAGATAAAACATCACCTGATTGTTCTCTTCTGAAGCATGAAATTCCAGATATCAACGATAAAGAGGACAATTTTATTTCCAGTGGTAAGGCATTTTATTTGTTGACTTTTATAAAATTTTGTGGACATGAAAGTAATTACATTCTGATATAATTAGAGAAAAGCATACTTCAAAAATAATCTCTACTGCTCTTTTTATAAATTAAATGAAAGTAAATTTTATGGGTAAATGAAAATAATAGTATGGTCAACTCTCATAGTCCCTAGTAATTGGAGATGGAATTATTATAAATAAATACACATATAATTATTCTTTTAAACCTTCACATGTTGTTATCCTTATTCTAATCTACCAGACCATAGTCATTTCTGTTATAATACAATGTAATGCATTTCTTAAAAAACACCATGCAAACCCAAAATCATTTACTTTTTGTCATGACAAAAAATTACTGAAAATTTTGCCATGACACATTTTTAAAAGATAGGAACATAATAAAAATGATAGCTTAGTTTTAAACATGTTACAAGGTGAAGAAATATATAAATACTTCAATAAATTTGGCATTTGACTTTGAAAATAAACCTTTAGCTTGTTAGTGGGAGTACATGTCAGAAGAATTGCAGCTTGTGAATTATTGTGGAATGGTGGGGAAGAAGGATGTTAAGGATATAGCTATAGACATACAGATATGTAGAAATAGTAAATGTTCTAACAGGAAACTTGAGATCTCTGAGTCAGAGAACAAACTGTTTATTATGCACAGAGCATCTTAGTGCTAGTTCCAACCCTCAATTCCCATAAGGCTATGTGGTGAAGCCCAGATGTTATCCTTCACATGCAGTGGGATTGCACCACAGAAAGGAACATGAAAATTCGGAGAGTTTTATAGTGTTCTAGCAGATCTGCCCATCCTCCAAACCATTGAGAGACAGAGAGACAGATAGAACTTTACTTAGGAAGGTAAATACATCTCTGGTTAGGGGAGAGGAAGATAGCTTCACTATCCTGGAGCGTAAGGAAATAAATGGTTTGGGGGTGAGGAACATCTCTAAATCCTTTTGGGGCATCACATTATCTCTAGCTTCCAAGGCATGTTTACTGTTAATCTTTTATCCAAATTTGCCAGTGCTCTCTTCTGAAAGGCCAAACTATGTAGAAACACAAATATATTAATAGAAAAGTCCTTTAATCCTGAACCTTGGAATCCTACCTATAAAAGCAGTCTGTAACCACTTACGTCTTAGTTTATCTGCGACTAAAGGAGATACAATATATGGTTTCCCAAATACGTATTAGTTGAACTCCACCTAAAATAAGATGGGAATTTGTAACACCAGATATGGATGGGTGTGGCTAATAACATTTGGTGAACTGAGTATCTAGTGGATGTTTTAGGTGTTTATGTGTGCTTTGTGTATTTTTCCATGTCTCAGTTCAGCTGGTACAGTTTTTTTCATTGACCTAGTGTTTCTGATGGATGAACTTGTACCTAAGCAAATGAAAATGCCCTGTTATGCTCAGATTGTTCCCTAATATATCAATTGTGTTGGATCAAACTTATGTTTTCAAAACAAGTGTTACAGCAGAATTGAATGTATATGGAATTACCAGTTAACTAAAGGATTTTGTTACTGATGTTTAGTTCAACATTAATAACAGTGATTTTAGCTCAGTTATATTACTCTGATTCACCATACTTTATGAGTAAAAATAATAAAAGGATGATATGCTAATTAGACTGGGTTGACTGGATATCTTCCGGTCATCTGGTCCTCCTTCCAGACAAAGCCATGGTGTCAGGGGCCAAGGTAGAGGCGGTTAGGGGTGATGAGGCTGGCAGGGGAGGTCAGTTAGGGGCAATCAGACTGGCAGGGGAAGGCAGTTAGGGGGGATCAGGTGGCAGGGGAGGGCAATTAGGGGCAGTCAGGCCAACAGGGGAGGGTGATTAGGGGAGATCAGGTGAGCAGGCAGGGGTGGTTAAGGGAAATCAGGCAGGCAGGCAGGTGAGTGGTTAGGAGCCAGCGGTCCCGGATTGTGAGAGGGATGTCTGATGGCCGGATTATGGATTTTCCTGTGGGATTGGGCCTAAACTGACAGTCAGACATCCTCTGAGGGGTCCCAGATTGGAGAGGGTGCAGGCTGGGCTGAGGGACACCCACCCCCTCCACCCCTATGCACGAATTTCATGCACTAGGCTTCTAGTGGTGAATAAATAAGAATGAATGAATGAATGTCTATCCTAGTCTTGAGACAAATCCACTCATATATTGTATCTCCTTTAGTCTCAGATAAACTAAGACGTAAATGGTTACAGATTCCTTTTATAGGTAGGATTCTAAGGTTCAGGATTAAAGAACTTTCCTAAAGCCATACATATAGACATGGTCAGAGCTGGTATTTGATACCCATTTTTCCTGCCTGTAGTCTAGAGGTCTGCAGTGACCCCACCACAACCCATTAAAGCAGCCAAACAAGTTGTTAAGTATAAGTGAAAAATGTTCTTTTACTCCTCAATCCCCTGCCTTTTAACCACTTTCTCCATCACTCCATGGAAAATGCTCATTTTTACCAGTTTCACAGACACTTGTCAATATTTTATTAACTGCTTTGCAGTCTTTCATACTGCCAATACCATCCTCCTCAAAACTTCCTCTGTGTTCTATGACATTGTGCTCTCTTGATTTTCTTTGTTTTTCCTCATTCTCCTTCACTGGCACATCACCTTTCTGCCCTTTAGATAATAGTTGATCTTGATTTTTTTGAACTTCATATAACTGTCTAAATACAGGGTGAGGCAAAAGTAGGCTTACAGTTGTTTGTATGAAAAATAATACAACTGTTAATAATAATACAAGAATAAACTCAAACTGTAAATCTACTTTTCTTCCACCCTGTGTACCTTAAATATCTCAAAATTTAACCTGTCCCAAACTGACCTAATCATCCACCTCTCCCGACCTACTCTTTATTTGAATACTTTATCAGTGTGAATAATCTATATATATAAAGAAGAAAAAATGCTAATTAACTGGGACACTGTAACAGGTCAACCAGACAGGAAGAGGTTGAGTGCGCCGGTGCTGGTGGAGGGGCCTGATCAGCAGCGGCCGCAGCTGCTTCAAGGTCTGGAGAGGGAGGCAGGGCCAGACCAGCAGAGGCTGCAGCTGCTATGGGGTCTAGGGAGCGAGGCAGGGCCAGTCCAGCGACTTGAGGGTGGCATTGAGCGATTTCAAATTGCACGCTGGGTTCCTAGTATTATACAGTGGCACCTCGAGATACGAGTGCCCTAACATACGAGATTTTTGAGATACGAGCCATCGAGCGAGCGATTTTTGCTTTGAAATACGAGCAACATTTGAGATAGGAGTAATCTCGCGGATTGGCCGGCTGCACACGACCCACCAGTTTACCGCGACTCGAGCATCTCATAGTTTCCCACGCCTCAAGGTTACGGAACGAATTAAACTCGTATCTCAAGGTACCACTGTACTATGTTTCTATTCATTTACTCTCCTTGTACCCTTCTGTTGATTTATTAACCTGTCTATTGATTAACCTTCAAAGTAGTCTTAAAAACTTCTCTGTTGCCAATTCTTTATTTTAGGACTTTGCTATTTTCCTTGAGAATTTGCACCCCCGCTGCTTGCCAGGCCTCTGATTGTGCCACCCATTTATATCATATAGAACAATGTCTGTTGAAGGCAAGTCTACTCATGGCACTCCTCTTACTAAAATTCTCCAGTGATTTTGCATAGCATTAATATAAATCTCATATTCTTTCCTGCAGTGTAAAGGGATTTTGTGAACTGGCTCCTGCCTAGAACTCCACACCATCCTGTTTTCAAAACCCCCTTGTACCCCGTGAGCTCTTGTCTTACTGAATTACTTGGTGTTTCCCTCTAAAAAACTATATTTAGTCACTGTGTGCTTTTGCACTTGCTATTTGTTCCTTGAAGGCCATTCGAATTATTCATCACAGTATTCAACTTTGTGCTAGGAGTTGAAGATTTACACAAGTGAACAAAACAGGTAGTGTTCCTGTCCTGCAATTTAGTAGTGTTATCTGTAGGGTGCTATTGCCGGTGGAAGTGGATTTCTTGGTGTGCCGTGGGAACAAGTTTCCTGAGGCCCCCATGGGAGGATGAGATATCATGGAAACCGTATTTCTGTAGAATTAAACCCCTGAGTTTCCACGGTTCAATCTTCCTCCATCCCCACCATGGAAAAAGTCCCATTTTGTCTTCAGCAGAGCTAAGATCAAGCCATTGCTCCAGAGTTTCTGCTCCACATTTGCATAGTCCAGTCCAGCATCAAGCTAGTTAGGTTGTGTTCACAGCTGCAGTCCATTGCATGTAGGGCCGCATGGCTATGGGAGGGAGCATGGGTGAGTGTAAGAAGCAGGAGCAAAGCAAGAGGAGCAAGGCAGCCAAGAGAATTCCTTTGTCTGGGGATTATGTGTATACAGATTTTTGTAGGTTTGCAGTGGCTCCACCCCCTAGCCACTTATCTTTGTTTCAGGTTAGACTGACAGGCAAGCACCTTTCCTGTCTCACCCCAACTTCACTGTGCATGTACCCATCTTCCCCTTTATTGGACCTCTTCCCCTAGTGCCATGGTCAGCAAACTGTGGCCTGTGAGCCACATGCGGCTCTTTGGCCTCTTGAGTGTGGCTCTTTCACAAAATACAATGGCCTGGGTGAGTCTGTTTTGAAGAAGTGGCGTAAGAAGAAGTTTAAGTTTAAAAAATTTGGCTCTCAAAAGAAATTTCAATCATTGTACTGTTGATATTTGGTTCTGTTGACTAATGAGTTTGCTGACCACTGCCCTAGTGATTGTAGGGAATGGACCCGTGGTTCCCTGGGGAGCATGAAGTTGCAGCTTCCTGGTGAAGCTGACCAGATTTAATAACAGGTACAACAGTAACAGTAGGAGATAGGTGGGTTATGTACAAAGTGTGATGAGGACACAAATAGGGCATATGTTATCTGGATTTATACTTCTAGAGAAAACTATCTGGAGAGAATGATGTCTGAATTAATTCCTAACAGAAAAAGCAGTTAAGGGAAATATTCTAGGCCAGTGATTGGCAAACTGCGGCCTGTGAGCCACGTGGGGCTCTCAAGCCGCAGTTTGCCGTTCTGTTGATTAATGAGTTTGCCGACCACTGGGATAAGGGCTTAATCACAAGGAACAACAACAGCTTGTAATTATTGGAATCGAGAGTCTAGGTCAGTGGTCGGCAAACTCATTAGTCAACCAAGTGACATACCGTGGCTCGTGAGCCGCAGTTTGCCAACTACTGTTCTAGGCAAAGGAAACAACATGTCTGTAGGCAAAGAGAGCCAGGTACATAGCATATTTGGAAAATTAGAAGTGGTTTGTTGTGAGAGAGGAGGTAAGTAGAGGATAGAAATGGTTACAATAAGAAATGAATTTGGAGATATAAGCAGAAGCCAGATTATGAAGAGCCTTATATAAAGGATGATCTTATATTTTATTGTCTAGTCTGGGACCCTTATGAGAGAGTAAAAGGTGAAAATTTATTACTACTGTTGATAATTATTCTGGGGCAACAACAGGCATTAACTGGGACTGTCCCAAGCTAACCATGATATGTGGTCACCTTACTAATAAGCCATCTTAAGGAGTTTGGGGGTGCCATTTTGCAGTGGTCAAATTCTGGATCTCTTTTGATAAGTAGAGCCAATATTGGCATTCTGGTTTATAAATATTTAATTTGTAATTTTGGTTAATAGGAATCTATCCCCTCTGACTGATCCTCACCAGATGTACTGATAAAAGTTTCTGGACTGACAAAGCTATAATATACAGAGTAGTGTTTTTCTTTTTTCTTTTTTGTATACATGTTTTATATTTTACTTCCCATTACCTAAATTGTGAACTTTTGAAGTAGAGCTAATTTATAAAATATTGATGTTCTATAGCTCTCCATACTGTGTATAGTACTAAACTTATAGTAAGTGTTCTATAAATCCCATTGATTTCAGTTGAATTTCTATTAATTCACTGATAATTCTAGCCATAAATCCAGGAATAGGAAGAAAAATACCAAAATTGGAAAATTTTCTAATTTTCTATGTCAGAGATCATGCAGTGGCTTCTATTTTGGTTTATAAGTTTATGATAATATTACCTATATTTAAATGTGTATCTACATTTAAAGGTATGTCTATATTTAAATATAAGTGGAAATATTTCAAAGCAGAAAATATACATGATTTAAAATGTTGTTTTATTTTTAACTTTCCACTTAAATATTCCAGTTATTTTTGCTCTATTTCAATAGCTAATCAAGTGACTATGTGGAAAACCTTTTGTTAATGTTAAAATATAATTTTTTATATTTATATTATTAAATAGACTAATTTTTAGTTTTGTTTTTCTCTTTTAAAGATACTTATGACTTGGAACCTGCATCTGAATTGGGAAAAGACTTATTGAATCTTTACATGAATCACTGTTGCCCAGATATTGATATTTACGTTGATGGAAAAAGTTTTAAAACTCACAGGTAACTAGGCATGTGATTGGTTTGGTGTCTTGGTTATGGCAGTATTAAGTGTAAATGGGTGACTGTGTTTTCCTACCACAGTAGCTTTCCAGCTCTGATTACATAGGGGTTCCATGATATTTCTTCAGGGGGTCTCTGACAGGGGAGGGGTTGGCCATCAGGTAGCATTTTCTGCCTGTGGGTGCACACAAGTCCCAACCCCGGCATGTGCACATGCTTCAGCCAGAGTAGATCTGTGTTTTGCATTGGGCATGAATCTAAGCTTTCATTAGAAGAAAATATTCTGCCTAAAATAGATTTGAAAGCCACTGTCACAGAAAATGTAATTAAATGCAGTTTTTCATTTCACAGGAATTATAGTATTAAGAATGATTATTTCTACATGAATGACATGTATTTTCTCTGAATGCATTTCAATTCAGTCTTTCATTCAAACTGGATTCTAGTGAATAGCATTGATTAGGAGGTTTAATATTTCAATGTACTTTAAAAAAATTCAGCTTTACTATTAGGTTGCTTAGACATTCAAATTAAATTCTGCTGCCTGTGTTGGTCCAGTTCTTTTTTTACAAGTAATTAAAATCTGCTTAAAAGAAGAAAAAATTTTAATAAGAAATATAGATTTTCTGTTGGAACCCAAGAGACAGAAGTACAGCTGGTCCTCACAATGGACTAGAAACAGAACCAGAAAACTGAGGAACCCAGATAATTCTTCTCTTTCCCTCTCTGTTTCAGAGAGAATGTTGGTAAGTTACTCTGGTGCTCCTGAAGAGGAAGAACCAGATTATTTGCAGTGGCAAGAAGGAATCCTCGAGGTTCAAGGGTGCATAGCCTTAATAATACTAGCATTGGGTTTAGATTTCAGGCATTCATCAAGCCAAACAGTAATGATGTTTGTGCTTTCAAAAAATCACACTGGTGCCTTGACAGGTGTGTTTCAATTGGTTAGAGCATTATCCCACGCACCAAAGGTTTCAATTCCCAGTCAGGGCACATACCTAGCAAGTCAGGACACATACGGGGGTGCAACAATCAATGCTTCTCTTTCACATTGATGTTTATCTCTCTCCCTCCCTCCCTCCCTTCTTTCCTCCCTCCCTCTCTCCCTCTTCTTTTCGCTCTCTCTGAAATCAATGGGATCATGTCCTCAGGTGAGGATTTAAAAAAATCATACTGGTTTTGCCCATTAATTGACAGCATTACATTGCTAAACTCTAGGATTGCCAGTTTTATTCAGACTATTTACCATTCAAAATTTGAACTTTTCTCTCTGGGAACATGTATTTTTAATTATATGCATACACATTTTCCTAATATTTATGACATTTGCATTACCCTATTTAATAAAAGAATAATAGGCAAATTGACCACACCTCCACTACACCTATCAGCCACGCCCACCAGCCAGTCAGAGCAAGTATGCAAATTAACGAAACCAAGATAGCTATGGCCACAGAGCAGGAGGGAGGCTTGGGTTGCCCCTGGCAATGGAAGGAGCCAAGCACCCAGGCCTCTGCTTAAGGCAACAAAGTTTTAATGGCTGCTGCCAGGGAACAAAACTTGGGTTACCCCTGTCAATGGAGGAAGCCAAGCTTTCCACACACACCTGCCTGCCGAAGCCTCCGATTAAGGGAACAAAGTTTCAATGTCTGTTGCCGCAGAGCGAGCAGAAGGCTTGGCTCCGTTCTAGACTACAAAGTTCTATTGTAGAAGATAAATAAATCCCAAATACCAGGGCTTTCACTTGGGTCGCTGGGGCATGTGGCCAGCCTACAAACCACCACAGGCCCCTCACTCAGGCCACCCCACACCCCAAGGGAACACCCACCCTGATCAAGGACACCCTTCAGGGCAAACCAGCTGGCCCTCACCCGAGCACCAGGCCTCTATTCTATCTAATAAAAGAGTAATATGCAGATTGACCATCACTCCAACACACAAGATGACTGCCCCCATGTAGTCAAAAGATCCTGCCCCCAGGTGGACACAAGATGGCCACCACAAGATGGCCAGCAGGGGAAAGTAGTTGGTAGAGACCAGGCCTGCAAGGGAGGGCAGGGCAGTTGAGAGGGACCAGGCCTGCAAGGGAGGGCAGGGCAGTTGAGAGGGACCAGGCCTGCAAGGAAGGGCAGTTGGGGATGATCAAGCCTGAAGGGGAGAACAGTTAGGGGTGACCAGGCCGGCAGAGAAGGGTAGTTGGGAGTGACCAGGCCTGCAGGGAAGGGCAGTTGGGGGGGGGACCCAGGCCTGCAGGGGAGGGCAGTTAGGGATGACCAGGCCTGCAGAGGAGGGCAGTTAGGGGTGACCAGACCTGCAGGGGAGGACAGTTAGGAGCAAACAGGCTGGCAGGGGAGCAATTAGGCATCAATTAGGCTGGCAGGGTAGTGGATAGGACTTGATCAGGCTGGCAGACAGAATCAGTTAGGGGCAATCAGGAAGGCAAGCAGGTGAGTAGTTGGGAGCCAGTGTCCTGGATTGTGAGAGGGATGTCCCAGATTGGAGAGGAGCAGGCTGGGCTGAAGGACACCCTGCCCCCCCACCCATGCATGAATTTCGTGCACTGGTCCTCTAGTATATAATAAAATCCTATCTAATAAAGAAGGAATATGCTAATTGACTGTCACACCCTCACAAATATGGTGGCACCTATAGCCAATAAGGAGGGAATATGCTAATTGACTGCCATGCCCTCAAAGATGATGATGCCCAGTCCCCTCAGCCCCACTAGGGCAGGAGGCACATAGCACAGCCCTCCCCACCCCCAGGTAGGTCCAGCAGCTTTGCACGCCTGCCTCCAGAGTCCCCAAGTCCCCTCAGCTCCTCAACCAACCAGGGCCAGTCTGAGGTGCAGGCAAGCCTCGGATAGCAGCGACCAAGTCACACAGGGCTGGCCTGAGGCGCAGGCAAGCCGCAGATGTCAGCTGCTCAGCACCTGGGGCCAGTCTGAGGCACAGGCAAGGCTCAAATGGAGGCTGTCCAGCTGCTCAGGGCTGTCCAGCTGTTCAGAGCCACCTGAGGTTCAAGTAATCAGGACTGTCCGAGACTTGCGCTGCTGGCAGTGGCAGCAGCAGAGGTGTGATGGGGCATTGCCTTCTGCCCCTGAGAGCTCCTGGACTGTGAGAAGGTGCAGGCCGGGATGAGGGATGCCCCCCCTCCAGTGCATAAATTTTCATACACAGGACCTCTAGTACAGAGTATAATAGAGATTTAGCAATATATTTTTCATATCCTGAGTATATATTTCCTAGTTGATGGTGCGTATTTCCTTTTGGTAAGGAGGGGCCAACAAAATTATATTTTTGTGGGAACCTCTTTCCACGTCCCGCGTGGTTCAGGGTTCCCGGGTCAGGGTTCGGGTTCTGAAGGAGGCCGCACGCAAACGAAATGAGAGACTAGAAAGCATAAATTTGGCGATATTGGGGGGCCAGGCGGGAGCCTTCCTCTAGTGGAAAGGACTGCCATTTGCTCTGGCCTTTTTCTCCCTTTTATTAAGGCTTTGGGACACACCCCTAGCCTTTAGGCAGGAGGTAACAGAAATTAACATGATACAAACAGATAGTTTCAACTAAACAATGAGTAATCAGCTCTGACCTTTCAGAGCAATTAAGGTTGGCCAGCCTTCTGGCTTCCCATTTACATCCATTTAGTGAGAACAATATTTGGTTTCCGACATCTCCCCCGTTTTCTTTTCCTCTAAAAAATCTTAAACCTACAGACTAGAAATAAATCTTAAGAACAAAAAATAAGACAAGCAACAATGGCTATGCTAAGAGGTAAATGAATAAGACTATAGTATCTTTCTTTCTGGACCAACAGTCCTTTGAGTCCCAGTTTCAATGTCCAACAGTTTTTTGAATGTACGTATTAGCAATGATATTTCAGTTCTGGATGGTGGACAAATGGTGGCAATGCAGGTCCGACCCTCTCTGGTTTGGTCCTGGGCAACCTGCATCGATGCACAGCTGCTGACTGTTAGGATGGCAAGGTGTTGTCAGCATCTTCCATCTCTGGACTGCTTCTCCTCTAGTCTTCATAGCTGGAGCATTCTCTGTTGTAGGAATTCACATGGTCTTGGAGCTGTTTTTCTGAAAATATATAAACATTCTCGACCAAAAGTTAGTAAAGGAATTTTTTCTATAAATTTGACTTTAGATCCTTTTTATTTTTGCCCAAATGATTTTCCTTTGGCTTATTTTAATACTATGTATGTTTTTCATGGGGGTGTTGCTGTTAAGTAAAAAAATTTTTTCTAGATGTAATTTGATTACAGGATGCTTTTTCCTTACATAATATTACTGTACTATCCCCCCTTTTTTATGTAATTATGATGCTTTTGGAAAATTTTTTATAATGCAAATATGACTGCTTTATGTTTATTGCATGTTGAGTAATTTTACCATGCAATGAACTACCAATAGAAATTTAAGTTAATACTTTAGGAACAACTGTTTTCCAGTACAATTAAATTTTCTTGAATATTCACCTATTTCAATTAACCAATTAAATTAATTTGAAAATTTAACTACTATTTTATTATTAAATTTAATATTCTAACAACAATCTTAGTTTTATCCTATAAATATTAGTGGAAAGGATTATTTGCATTCTTGAGTAGGCCCTGAGCATTCCTGGTGTTAAGTGAGATTTAGAAAATAGGGCAGCTTTTAGCCAAGTCTGTCTGTTGCTAGGTCCCGATCTGAGCTGCACCAAATCTTTGTCTGTCATTTGTGTCCCGAACGGAGCTGGGCCAAGTCTCTGTCTTGTCACCTGGGTCCCGATCGGAACTGGACGTGGGAAGTGAAGCAGCCATGGGGCAGGAGACCTCCCTCTGCAATGTTGGGGGGTGAGGATCAACCTCTGTTGATCCCCAAGTTTTTTCCTGATGGCCCCTCTGCGACTGTGCCTGTCTTAGGTCAGGAACTACCATACGGTACCAACCCACCTTACCCGTCATTGGAAAGCAGGGCGGCATAAGGCCCAGTTCCTGGCTTAGGCGGTGGTCGGTGTCACGTATAAGTTCCAGTTGCCCGTCTCTGGCTAACCAGCCATCCTCCGGGGCCAAGCAGGTTGAAGTGAGGTTCATTCAGGTCCATCTCCTTGGACGCTGATGCCCTTGTGGCCTCCACGCCCAGTACCTGCCTTGGGATCCCCTCGCCTGCTGGCAGGGTCCCAGCACTGATCACATATCTTGGGGAACCCAGGTTTCTTCTCCAGGAAGGGCCCAGCTCACACCACTGGATGAGAGACAGAGTCATGGTACCAGCCAACACTAGGCTTCAACCTTAGCATGAACAGAAAGCTCAGGCGACAGCTGTGGGAGGGTCCTTCTTGGCCAAAAGAGCAAGAAAAGCCAATATAGAATGCTCAAGTGCCCTCTCACTGCCTTAATTCCTTTTATGTTATTTATTTATTTATTTTTTAAATTGCTACCAAATATTCAGAGAATTAGATTGTAAGTTTGTTTGGGATATTTGTCAAAAAAAATTATAATGACATTGTAGAATAATATTATGTAAGGAAATTCTTTTGTTCCAGGCCATGGCAATTCAATTTTAAACTGGCTATCAATTTCTTTTTGTATAGACAAGGTCTTAGTTACTTAATTAGAATACTTAATCAAATTGCTTACAAAAATATTGGCTCTTTATTTAGCTGAAAACTTTTGATTTTTATTTAAAAAGCTAATTTATTAATTAAAGTAGGTATCTCAATTTTAAAGCAAAAGAAATTTAGTAATTGTTTATGTCTGATTCACAAGCCACAAATGTTGCCCCGCCTCTAGCTTAAGAATACAGGTGGCTTTGGGCTTTTTGTCATTTTAAATTCTAATGTTGGAATTTTAAGAAATATTTACTTAATTTTGCCCTTCTTAGAGACTACAAGAAATAGGGGAATCAGTACACCTAACGGTTCTTACCCTAGAAGGGTCAGGAATATAAGTCAAAAATACTTCCCCATGTGCCCCAGGAAATATTACCGTACAGCTGGTAACTGTATTGCAAGAAATACGTTCTTAGGTGTCTGTACCTTCCTCTTTACCATGCTCCTGGTGGCCTTCAGGCTGTTTGTTGTTCTGCTTCTCCTCCTCCTGATCCTCTTCTTCAGTGGAGTGCTTGGAGTGGTTGCTCTCTGTGACTGAGGTAGTTGGTTGTCTGCAGCTGCATGGTGTGGCTCCAGGTGCAAAGTGTTCATTAGTCTGACTAGTTTCTCTCTTGGATCCCTGTTGCAGTTTAATATTTCTAGCAGGAATCCACACGGGTTTGGAAAAATTTTCTGGAAATATACAAGCATACCCTCTCCCAAAGGTTAATAATGGATTGGGTCCCTTCCATAAACCAGATTCGGGATCTTTCCATTTAACTAAACCATTTTCTTTTGTTTTATCCTGACACCAATGTAGCTCCATAGGTGTCTGTCCATTAGCATCACAAGTGAAAAAGTTTAAAGTAATTAAGGCTTGGTGCAGCCCACCCACAGGTGATTTCTCCATCATCCCCTCTTTTTGTTTTTCAAGTTGGGATTTTAGTTGCTGATGCTGTCGTTCAATAATGGCCTGTCCTTGAGAATTATATGGTATTCCTGTAATGTGCTGTATTTTCCACCTTTTACAAAATTCCTGGAATTTACAGCTTATGTAAGCAGGCCCATTATCAGTTTTAATAATTTTTGGAACTCCCATGACGGCAAAAGCAGCTAGACAATGATTAATAACCTGTTTTGCCGTTTCTCCTGTAGATGCAGTAGCCCATATTACTTTTGAAAAGGTGTCTACAGAGACATGTAATGCCCCAAGTCGTCCAAAGGAAGTATAATGCGTTACATCCATTTGCCAGATATGGTCTCTTAGCAAACCTCTAGGGTTGACTCCTGTGTTAGGGCCTTGAGGCAGATGTAACACACAAGTGGGACATTCCTTGATAATCTGTTTTGCCTGCTGTCGAGTGATTGAGAATTGTCTAGACAGCATTTTGGCAGGCTGATGTAAAAGCTGATGAGATTCTAAGGCTTCTTTTAATAAAGCTACCAATTGATCAGCATGTGCATTTCCTTTTGTTAAAGGACCAGGTAAAACACTATGAGCCCTGATGTGAGTGCTATAAAAAGGATATTGTCTTTGTTGTACAATTTGTTGAACTTGTTTAAACAATAAAAATAAACTTTGGTCACTAAGCCATTTCAACTGGGAAGTTTCAATTCTACTCACTAAATTTGCAGAGTAAAAGGAATCAGAGATGATATTAAGAGGTTCTTGGAAATCCTGCAATGCAGCCTTAATTGCTTCTAGTTCAATTCTTTGTACAGAAGTATGACTGGTTAGTATAACTCGGTCTAAATTTACTGTATGATAGGCAGCTTTCCCATTAGATGATCCATCAGTGAAAACAGTTAAAGCTCCAGGAATAGGTTCCTGCCTAGTATTTTTTGGTATAATAATGGGGGTATTATATAAAAATTGTAGTAATTTATGTTTTAATAGGTGACAGCTAAGTTCCCCTGAATATCCACTTAACCCAATTTGCCAATTTATATCAGTCTGAAATAATATTTCTAATTGTTTCCCAGTGAGGGGGAGGTAGATACACTGAGGCTCTTCCCCTCTAAGCTGTTTACAACATTTTCTAATTTAAAATATTAATTGGACCATTAGTTCTACAGATGTAACTGTAGTTCTAGAGGATTGATGCCCTAGGCGGACCCATTCAATAATAGCAGGAGAATTTTTATTTTGAAAGATGACTCCAGTGGGACTATTTGCAGTGGGGTTAATTTGTCCCAATAAAGGTAATTCGGGCTGTACCCGAGCTACTTGGGCTAAGGAAATTGCCTGCTCAACTTTTAGCAATTCATTCCTAGCTTCATCTGTTAATGTTCGGGGAGAGGAAAGATTAGGGTCACCTCTAAGCATACTAAATAAATTTGTCATTTCTCCCGTAGAGATTTTTAGATAAGGTCTTAACCAGTTAATGTCCCCTAATAATTTCTGGAAGTCATTTAAAGTTTTAAGACAGTCTTTTCTTATTTCTACCTTCTGAGGCCTAATGCATTGATTTTCAATTATGGTTCCCAAATATTGGAAAGGCGTTTCTTTCTGTACCTTTTCTGGAGCAATTCTTAAGCCCCATTTAGGGAGCTCCTCTTCTAATTGGGAAAACATGGCCAAGGTCTGTTCTTCCCTTGGGCTTGCTAAGAGCAAGTCATCCATGTAATGGATAATATAACATTGGGAGTATTTGTCTCTTAAAGGCTGAACAGCTTGAGCCACATATTTTTGACACAAAGTAGGGCTGTTGGCCATTCCTTGAGGTAGAACCTTCCATTGATATCTTTTCATGGGTTCTATATTATTAATAGATGGCACCGAAAATGCAAATCTCTGTTTATCTTGAGGTGCCAAGGGAATGGTGAAGAAACAGTCTTTAAGATCTACCACTATAAGAAACCAATTTAAAGGGATTTGTGAAGGTGCTGGGAGTCCAGGTTGTAAAGCTCCCATGGTATGCATAGTAGCATTAATTGCTCTAAGATCATGTAATAATCGCCATTTTCCTGTGGCCTTTTTAGGGATTGTAAATATAGGTGTATTCCAAGGACTACTGGAAGGCTCTATGTGGCCAGCTTCTATTTGTTCTTGTATTAATTCATGAATATGACCTAATTTCTCCTTGGTTAAAAAGGTTGATATGCCATATGAGTCATTAACTACTATCCTTTGCCAGTAACAATACATGCCCGTAAACCTTCTAAAACATCCCGGCCCCATAAATTGACTGCAATTTTAGGGATGATATAGGGTTGAAACCATCCTGTCTGTCCTTCCTCATCTCGCCATCTCAACACTGCAGCACTGCGTTGTGTATCATCAGGAATTCCTACCCCCTTAACTGAGCCCATAGCTTGTGTCGTGGACCAGTTTGGAGGCCAGAATTCTTTGCTGATAACACTAACATCTGCTCCAGTGTCCACTAGACCCCTGAATTGTTTTCCCTCTATTTTTAAATTAATCATAGGACGGGTTTTGCTAATTTCGTGTATCCAATAAATATCTGAGCTTCCAAATCCTTGCATTCCTCTTTTCCTATTTATAGCCTCACCTTGCTGAAAATAAGGTAGAAGTAGTATCTGAGCAATTTTTTGTGCTGGAGTAATTTGCATTATATTATTACATTCTAGTATAACTTTAATTTCTCCTTCATAATCTGAATCAATGACTACAGGCAGAACAGTTAGTCCTTTTAAAGTGTTTCCACTCCTCCCTAAGATTAATCCTAAAGTTCCCGGTGACATAGGACCCCAAATTCCTGTAGGAATAGCTTTCTGAGCACTATCAGGAGTCAAAGTGACCGTTATGGTGCTGTTAAGATCCAGGCCTGCGCTTTCTGGAGTTGCTCGGATGAGGGAATCCATTGTGGGCCTTGCAGGGCAGGTTTCCCCTATTAATAACGGGGCTGGGGGGCACCCCTCTGGCCGTTTCCCGGCGGTTGACTATACCCTGTATCTTGATTTAGAGGCTGCCCATTTCTATGAAATTTTGATTTACACTGTCTGGCCCAATGGTTACCTCTCTGACATCTAGGACACCGAGAGACTGGATCTCTCAGAGGCTGAGTGTTTATGCCTCTCCCTAGAGTGCTACCTTGTTTCCTTCTTAGAGGCCAAAACCTTCACAACATTTAAAATATAGTTATTAATTCTTATTTGATAAAGCTTTCCATGAAATTTCAAGTATATTAGATCGGTTAAATTTAAGAAGATGTCCTTTAAAAAGAGAGAACAAATTTCTTGTATTACTCTGGGCCCATGGAGCTTTACAAGAATCATCTCTGTTAAAGCCTTGAACTTTTAACATGGAAAAAACCATCAAATATATATATTCATATATGATTTAAAGATTATAATATTTTTTATAATTATCTTAAGATATCAATTACATTTTTAAACTGTCAGTTGGAAATCACAGAATTAATCCTTTTTTATTAGACCAATCAACAACGTATTTTGAACTCCTAATTATTAGATAAATATTATTTTATTTTCTCCCAATTTAATTTGCATTTAGCTGAAAACTTTGATTAATAACACAAAATCTTCTCCTTTTGGTTCCTTTACGCCATTTTTCTTAAAAAATAAAGACCAGTTCTGGGGTTTCTTTTTCTGCAGCTTTTGCGGAGAGATTCCAGCTTAAAACCCTGTCTAATATGTCCAAAAAGGTGGACAATTGCGCGCATTTCTTTTTAAGCCGGGCTTCTCTCCTCACGAGTACAGAAATTCCAGACACATCTCTAAATTTTTTAAACTTTTTCATGGCGAGAAAGGAGACTTTAGATTAGTATACTGGGAGAGTGGACTTTCATACTGGATTCCACAGTGTCTCTCTTCCTCCACATCCTGCTTACTTCGGGGGAAAGCATCAGTAACAGATCTGGCCTAATTTATTTTCATGCTTAAAAGATAAAGACAGATCTTAAATTTTTTCTTTCTTTTTCGCTTTCCGAAGTAATAACTAGCACCTAATTTGGCCAAGATTAGCATTTCCCTTCGATTTCTCTTATAATTTTTAAGTGAAACCTTAAGTAATCTCATTGCAGGAGAGCAGAGAGCCTTGCCCTCTCCTGCCACCTTTGAATTTCTCCACACCAGAGGCGGTTTCAGCAGTGGAGTTTCACTTATTACAGATTTCAGATTCCAAATGCAAACTAAGATTTTAATTTGAACAAGAAACCACATTATTTAAGCTTGCAAACCAAAAGTCTATAATACAATTTACTTTATATTTATAACCGAATTCTTCCCCATTAGCCTGGCTGCAAAAGACGTTCCCACCCTACTTACAGATCGCGACTCTGTAGTTAATCCGTGGGCTTTGCGTACGTTGAATTCCCCTCACCTTTTCCTAGGTGAATCTTCCCTCACCATTTTCCTTGGTGAATTTTCCTTCCTTCGCTCTTAGGCGAATAATACCTTCTCCTCCAGACGTCCCGCGGTCAGGCGCCAGATGTGAGCACCTTTTTCCGCAGTCCCTGATGGGCGCCAGATGTGGGAACCTCTTTCCACGTCCCGCGTGGTTCAGGGTTCCCGGGTCAGGGTTCGGGTTCTGAAGGAGGCCGCACGCAAACGAAATGAGAGACTAGAAAGCATAAATTTGGCGATATTGGGGGGCCAGGCGGGAGCCTTCCTCTAGTGGAAAGGACTGCCATTTGCTCTGGCCTTTTTCTCCCTTTTATTAAGGCTTTGGGACACACCCCTAGCCTTTAGGCAGGAGGTAACAGAAATTAACATGATACAAACAGATAGTTTCAACTAAACAATGAGTAATCAGCTCTGACCTTTCAGAGCAATTAAGGTTGGCCAGCCTTCTGGCTTCCCATTTACATCCATTTAGTGAGAACAATATTTGGTTTCCGACATATTTTATTTTTCTTTATTGATTAAGGTATTACATCTCCCCATTGCTTTCCTATGCACCCCCCTCCTCATTACTCATGCCCTCACCCCCCAATGTCTGTGTCCATTGGTTAGGCTTATGTGCATGCATACAAGTCCTTTGATTGATCTCTCTTCCTTAACCCCACCCTCCTTTATGCTCCCTCTGAGGTTTAACAGTCTGATCGATGCCTCTCTGTAACTGGATCTGTTTTTGTTCATCAGTTTATGTTGTTCATTATATTCCACAAATGAGTGAGATCATGTGATACTTATCTTTCTCTGACTGGCTTATTTTTTTTTTAAATATGTATTTTATTGATTTTCTACAGAGAGGAAAGGAGAGGGATAGAAAGTCAGAAACACTGATGAGAGAGAGACATCGATCAGCCACCTCCTGCACGCCCCCTACCGGAGTTGTGCCCGCAAGCAAGGTACATGCCCCCAACTGGAATTGAACCTGGGACCTTTCAGTCCGCAGGCCGACACTCTATCCACTGAGCCAAACCGGTCTTGGCAAGACTGGCTTATTTTGCTTAGCATAATGCTCTCCAGTTCCATACCTGCTATTGCAAATGATAAGAATTCCTTCTTTTTTTTATAGCAGCTTAATATTCTATTGTGTAGATGTACCAAAGTTTTCTAATCCACTCATATGCTGATGGGCACTTACGGTGTTTCCAAATCTTAGCCATGGTGAGTTGTGCTGCTATGAACATAGGGATGCATATATCCTTTCTGATAGGTGTTTCTAGTTTTTTGGGATATATTCTTAGAAGTGGGATTACTGGGTTAAATGGGAGTTCCATTATTTATTTATTTTTTATATATTTTATTGATTTTCCACAGAGAGGAAGGGAGAAGGATAGAGAGCTAGAAACATTGATGAGAGAGGAACATCGATCAGCTGCCTCCTGCATGCCCCCCACTGAGGATGAGCCTGCAACCAAGGTACATGCCCTTGACCAGAATTGAACCTGGAATCTTTCAGTCTGCAAGCCAATGCTCTATCCACTGAGCCAAACTGGTTTTGGCCATTTTTAATTTTTTGAGGAAACTCCATACTGTTCTCCACACTGGCTGCACCAGTCTGCATTTCCACTGGCAGTGCACAAGGGTTCCTTTTTCTCCGCATCCTCACCAGCATTTGTCATTTGTTGATTTGTTGATGATGGCCATTCTGACAGGTGTGAGATGGTACTTCATTGTTGTTTTGATTTGCATCCTCGGATGATTAGTGACTTTGAGCATGTTTTCATGTGTCTCTTGGCCTTTCTTGTGTTCTCTTTTGAAAAGTATCTATTTAGGTCCGTTACCCATTTTGGATTGGGTTGTTTATCTTCCTTTTGTTAAGTTGTATGAGTTCCCTGTAAATGTTGGAGATTAAACCCTTGTCGGATATAACAATGGCAAATATGTTCTCCCATGCAGTGGGCTTTTTTGTTTTGTCGGTGGTCTCTTTTGCTCTACAAAAGCTTTTATTTTGATGTAGTCCCATTTGTTTATTTTCTCTTTAGTTTCCATTGCCCTAGGAACTGAATCGGTGAAGATACTGCTTTAGCATATGTCTGAGATTTCACAGCCTGTGGATTCCTCTAAGATTTTATGGTTTCCCATCTTATGTTTAAGTCCTTTATTCATTTTGAGTTTATTTTTATGTATGGGGTAAGTTGGTGGTCTAGTTTCATTTATTTGCATGTATCTGCCCAATTTCCCAACACCGTTTCTTGAAGAGGCTGTCTTGCCTTCATAGTATATTCATGCCTCCTTTGTTGAATATTAATTGAGCATAGTGGTTTGGGTCAATTTCTGGGTCCTCTGTTCTATTCCATTGATCTATATATTTATTCTTGTGCCAGTACCAGGCAGTTTTGAGAACAGTGGCTTTGTAATAAAGTTTGATATCTGGTACTAAGATCCCTCCTACTTTGTTCTTCTTTCTCAGGATTGCTACTGCTATTTGGGGTCTTTTTTAATTCCAGATGAATTTTTGGAGAGTTCTTTCTAGGTCTGTGAAATATGCCATTGATTTTTTTTCAAGTCTTTTTTATTTTATTTTTTTAATTTAATAAACCTTTATTCAGATTATTACAATTATTCCTCTGTTTTTCCCCCATAGCTCCCCTCCACCTGGTTCCCACCCTTCACTCTCCCCTTACCCACTTCCCCCATCGTCCTCATCCATAAGTGTATGACTTTTGTCCAGTCTCTTCCTGCACCCCCCGTACCCTTTCCCCCTGAGAATTGTCAGTCTAATCTCTTTCTATGCCCCTGATTCTTATTATATTCATCAGTTTATTCTTTTCATCAGATTTTTTATTCACTTGATTTTTAAGATTCACTTGTTGATAGACATGTATTTGTTGCTCATAATTTTTATCTTTACCTTTTTCTTCTTCTTCCTCTTCTTAAAGAATACCCTTCAGCATTTCATATACTGGTTTGGTGGTAATGAACTCCTTTAGCTTTTTCTTCTCTGTGAAGCTCTTTATCTGACCTTCAATTCTGAATGATAGCTTTGCTGGGTAGAGTAATCTTGATTGTAGGTACTTGCTATTCATCACTTTGAATATGTCTTGCCTGCATAGTTTCTGTTGAGAAACCAGCTGACAATCGTATGGGTGCTCCCTTGTAAGTAATTATTTTTCTCTTGCTGCTTTTAATATTCTTTGTCTTTTGCTCTTGACATTTTATTTATTTTTTTAAAATATATTTTATTGATTTTGTACAGAAAGGAAGGGAGAGGGATAGAAAGTCAGAAACATTGACGAGAGAGAGACATCGATCAGCCGCCTCCTGCACACCCCCTACTGGAGTCGTGCCCGCAAGCAAGATACATGCTCCCCGACCAGAATAGAACCTGGGACCTTTCAGTCCGCAGGCTGACGCTCTATCCACTGAGCCAAACCAGTCTCGGCTGCTCTTGGCATTTTAATTATGATGTGTCTTTGTGTGGTCCTCTTTGGATTCCTTTGGTTTGGGAGTCTCTGCGTTTTCTGGACTTGTAAGTCTATTTCTTTTAACAGGTGGTGGAATTTTTCAGTCATTATTTCTTCAAAGGTTTTCAGTATCTTGCTCTCGCTCTTCTTCTGGCTCCCCCATAATTCTGATGTTGGTACACTTGAGGTTTGTTTCAGAGGCTCCTTACACTATCTTCAAATTTTGGAATTCTTTTTTCTTTTTTCCTTTTCCAATTGAGTGTTTTTTGCTTCTTTGTCTTCCAAATATCTGACTTGATGCTTGCATTCCTCTAGTCTGCCGATAGGTCTCTGTGTAATATTTTTTATTTCAGTCAGTGTATGTTTAATTTTTAGTTGGTCCTTTTTCATATCCTCGAGGGTCTCACTAAATTTATCCATATTTTCTAGGAAATTCTTGAAAAACCTTATAACTGTGGTTTTGAACTCTATATAGTGTCGTTTGTTTCCCTCCATTTCTTTCATTTGTAATCTGTTTCTTTTTTGTATTTTTGCTGCTTCCCTGAGTAGATAGAATAGCATTGTGCTAGGTGTCCTATAGGGCCCAGTGGCTCAGCCTCTCCATTTACTTAAGGTGGACATTCTTGGTGCACCCCTTTGTAGACTGTGTGCAAGCCTGCTTTTCTTTTTTTATTAATGTATTACATGTATACGTATCCTCCCATTACCCCGCTCCCAGGCATACTCTAACCCCCCAGTGTCTTGTGTTCACTAGTTATGCTTATATGCATGCATACAAGTCCTTTGGTTGATCTCTTATCTACCCCAATTCTCCTTAACCTTCTTACTGTAATTTGACAGTCTATTTGATGCTTTACTGTCTCTGTATCTATCTTTTTTTTTTTTAATATATTTTATTGATTTTTTACAGAGAGGAAGGGAGAGGGATAGAAAGTCAGAAACATTGATGAGAGAGAGACATCGATCAGCCGCCTCCTGCACGCCTGCTACTGGAGTTGTGCCCGCAAGCAAGGTACATGCCCCCGACTGGAATCGAACCTGGGACCTTTCAGTCCGCAGGCCGACACTCTATCCACTGAGTCAAACCGGTCTCGGCTGTATCTATCGTTTTGTTCTTCAGTTTTCAATGTTCTTTATTATCCAAAAATGAGTGAGATCATCTGGTGGTTTTCTTTCATTGACTGGCTTATTTCACTTAGCATAATGTTCTCCAGTTTCATCCAGGTTGCTGCAAATGGTAAGAATTCCTTCTTTTTTATGGCAGCATAGAATTCCATTGTGTAGATGTACCATAGTTTTCTGATCCAGTCATCTGCTGACAGCACCTAGGCTGCTTCCAAATTGTAGCTATTGTAAATTGTGCTGCTATTAACATAGGGGTGCATAAATCCTTTCTGATTGGTGTTTCTAGTTTCTTAGGATATTTTCCTAAGAATGGGATTAGTGGGTCAAATGGGAGATCCATTCTTATTTTTTTTAATTAAATCTTTATTATCCAGATTATTACATTTGTTTCTCTTTTTCCCCTCGATAGCACCCCTCCACCCAACTCCCGCCCTTCCCTCTACCCTTACCTCCCTCCCATTGACCTCATCCATAGGTGTATATTTGTCCAGTCTCTCCCTGTATACCCCTCACCCCTTTCCCCTGAGAATTATCAATCCACTCCCTTTCTGTGCTCCTGATTCTGTTATATTCACCAGTTTATTCTGTAGATCAAATTTTTAATTCACTTAATTTTTAGATTCACTTGTTGATAGATAAGTATTTGTTGTTCATAATTTTTTGGCTTTTACCTTTTTCTTCTTCCTCTTCTAAAAGAGTACCTTTCAGCATTTCATATAATACTGGTTGGGAGTTGATGAACTCCTTTAGCTTTTTCTTATCTGTGAAGCTCTTTATCTGCCCTTCAATTCTCAATGATAGCTTTGCTGGATAGATTATTCTTGGTTGTAGGTTCTTGCTATTCATCACTTTGAATATTTCTTGCTACTCCCGTCTGGCCTGCATCGTGTCTGTTGAGAAATCAGCTGGCAGTTGTATGGGTGCTCCCTTGTAGGTAATGAACTGTTTTTCTCTTGCTGCTTTTAATATTCTCTCTTTGTCTTTTGCTCTTGGTATTTTAATTATGTTGTGTCTTGGTGTAGTCTTCTTTGGATTCCTTTTATATGGGGTTTTGTGTGCTTCCTGGACTTGTAAGTCTATTTCTTTTACCAGATGTGGGAAGTTTTCAGTCATTATTTCTTTATATAGGTTTTCAGTATCTTGCTCTCTCTCCTCTTCTGGCACCCTCACAATTCTGATATTGGTACGCTTGAAGCTGTCCCAGAGGCTCCTTACATTATCTTCACATTTTTGGATTCTTTTCTCTTCTTGCTTTTCCAGTTGAGTGTTTTCTGATTCTTTATATTTCAAATTTTTGACTTGATTCTTGCCTTTCTCTAGTCTACTGTTAGGACTCTGTATAATATTTTTTTATTTTTAAAATGTATTTTATTGATTTCTTACAGAGAGAAAGGGAGAGGGATAGAGTTAGAAACATCGATGAGAGAGAGAGGGAGAGACATCGATCAGCCGCCTCCTGCACGCCCTCCACTGGGGATGTGCCCGCAACCAGGATACATGCCCTTGACCGGAATCGAACCCGGGACCCTTCAGTCCTCAGGCCGACACTCTATCCACTGAGCCAAACCAGTTTCGGCTGTATAATATTTTTCATTTCAGTCAGTGTATGTTTAATATCTAGTTGGTCCTTTTTCATCTCTAGTTGGACCTTTTCCATCTCTAGTTGGTCCTTTTCCATCTCTAGTTGGATCTTTTCCATCTCTAGTTGGTTCTTTTTCATCTCCTCTTTGGTCTTGCTAACTTTATCCAACTTTTCTAGCATATTCTTGAAAAATCTTAAGTGTGGTTTTGAACTCTATATCCAGTCATTTGTTTTCCTCCATTTCTTTTGTTTGTGATCCCTTCCCTTGTCTCGGCATTTTCACTATGCCTGGAGAACTTCTGTGTTGGATTCAGCCTTATGATGCCAGACTTGCAAAACCACAGAAGCCTCTCTGTTGAGCTTGGGATGGGTGGAGTCTCAGGGCTTAAGGGACAGCCTTGCCTTCTAGTCGGCCTCGGCCGCCAAGGCCCCTGAGTCTCACGTGACTGGGTAATCTCTGGAGCGGTCTTTGTGCGCGCACACAGTGCCTCTAGACCACTGCCTTTCCGGCTTCCCTGCGCTCCAGGACCATATGAGTCTGGGTACCCAGGGTTTCACCCGAAACAGGAGTTTCAGTGGAGTCAGAAGTGGCACAGTTGGGAGGGTCTATCTCCCGCCTACTCTCGAAAGCCAGCGGTACAATCAGTAGTCTGTCCTCTGCACGCAGTGCCGTGCGCGCCAGCAGACCTCTGATCTTTTGCGACTCCCCTAAGTTTCCATGCAACTCTGCCTTTTCACAGTCCAAACTCCCCCCGTATGAGTTTCAGCTGGATCTGGGGCTTAGTGTCGTAGGATAAGGGGTTCAATGCCTTTGAGAGTCTCCGTTTCCCTCCTGCCAGAAAAAGCCAGCCAGGTACTCCGGCACCTGCTCTCCACGTGCGCATCTCCGTACCTCAGCTTTTTGCAGCTCCTCTGGGTCTCTGTGAGCCCCTCTCTTTCCCTCTAGTTGTAGAATTTCCACTCAGCCAGTTTTCCTGTGGTTCTGGATGATGTCTGTTCTTTTAGTTGTAGTTTTGAAATTGTTGTGCGAGGCAACAGTGTAGGTGTTTATCTATTCTCCTCCATTCTTATTTTTTTGAGGAAATTCCATACTGTTCTCCACAGTGGCTGCACCTGTCTGCATTTCCACCAGCAGTACACGAGGGTTCCTTTTTCTCCTCATCCTCACTAACACTTGTCCTTTGTTGATTTGTTGATGACTGCCATTCTGACAGGTGTGATATGGTATCGCATTGTAGTTTTCATTTGCATCTCTCAGATAATTAGTGACTTTGAGCATGTTTTCATGTGTCTCTTGGCCTTCCGTCTGTCATCTTTCAAAAAGGTTCTATTTAGATCTGTTGCCCATTTTTATATTGGATTTCTCTTCCTTTTATTAAGTTGTATAAGTTTCCTGTAGATGTTGGAGATTAAACCTTTATCAGTGATAACATTTGCAAATATGTTCTCCCATACAGTGGGCTTTCTTGTTGTTTTGTTGATGGTTTCTTTTGCTGTGCAAAAGCTTTTTATTTTGATATAGTCCCATTTCTTTATTTTCTCTTTAGCTTCCATTGCCCTTGGAGCAGTATCAGTGAAGAAGTTCTTTTGGCATATGTCTGAGATTTTGCTGCCTGTGGATTCCTCCAGTATTTTTATAGTTTCCCATCTAATGTTTAAATCCTGTATCCATTTGGAGTTTATTTTTGTGTATGGTGCAAGTTGGTGGTCTAGTTTCATTTTTTGGCGTGTGTCCAATTTTCCCTGCACCATTTATTGAAGAGGCTGTGTTGGCTCCATTGTATGTTCATGCCCCCTTTGTCAAATATTAATTGAGCATAGTGGTTTGGGTGGATATCTGGATTTTTTATTCTATTCCATTGGTCTATGTGTCTGTTCTTGTGCCAGTACCACGCTGTTTTGAGAACAGTTGCTTTGTAATATAGCTTGAAATCTGATATTGAGATCCCACCTACTTTATTCTTCTTTCTCAGGATTGCTGTGGCTATTCGGGGTCTTTTTTTGTTCCAGATGAATCTTTCGATAGTCCTTTCTAGGCCTGTGAAATATGTTGTTGTTAGTTTAATGAGTAGTGCATTGAACCTATAGATTGTTTGGGGTAGTATGGACATTTTGATGATGCTGTTTCTCCCAATCCATGAGCATAGTATGCTCTTCCATCTGTTTACATCTTCCTCTATCTCTTTTTTCAGTGTCCTGTAGTTTTCTGCATATAGGTCTTTTACCTCCTTAGTTAAGTTTATTTCTAGGTATCTTAATTTTTTTGGTGCGTTGGTAAATGGGATTGTTTTTTTAGTTTCTTGTTCTGTAATTTCACTATTCGTGTATAGAAATGCTAAAGTTTTCTTGGCATTAATTTTGTATCCTGCTATATTGCCAAATTCAATTATTAAGTCTATTAGGTTTTAGATGGAGTCCTTTGGGTTTTTTATGTACAGTATCATGTGATCTACAAATAAGGACAGCTTTACTTCTTGTTGATTGTTGTTGGTATCACTGTGTGGAATTATCCTCCAGGCCAGTTGGCTGTGAGGATCAGCTTTGTCTACACTGGGAGAACTTCTATGCAGGAGACACCCTTATGAGATAAGACTTGCAAAATTACAAAACCCTCTGTGCTCAGTTTGGATGGGGCAGAGTCTCAAGGCAGAGAGGACAGCCTTAGCTTCCCATTAGTTCTGCCCTGTGAGGCCTTTGGGTCTCACTGTCCCTCAGTAGTCACTGCAAACACCTCTGAGAGAAAGCCACCCTCGAGTTTCTCCTGCTGCCAGACAGTCCAGTTTCTACCCAAATGAGTAGAAAGCTGAGAGCTTCCGTCTCCCTCCCTCTTTAGAAAGCCGCCTGTGCACTCAGTCCTCTCTGTGCATGTGTGCCTCCAGATCTCTGCCTTACACAACTCCCCTGAGTCTCAGTGTGCTTTCTCTTTTCCTGACAGTCCAGCTTTTCCCCAAGTGAGTCTGGTTTCCCAGAGTCTCTCCCAGGACTGGAGTTTAGCACAGTCTGGAGCTTCAGTCTTCCTCCTGCTTTAGAAAGCCAGCCGCGCACTCAGCCGCCCGTGCATTCAGTTGCCCATCCTTTCCGTGCACGCGTTTCCGTACCTCAACCTTTTGCAGCTCCTCTGAGTTTCAATGTGCTTCCCTCTTTCCTTCTAGTTGTAGAATTTACACTCAGCCAGCTTTTCTGTGGTTCTAGATGGTGTCTGTTTTATCTTTTAATTGTAGTTTTGATATTGTTGTTTGAGGCAGCAGTTTAGATGTTTACCTATGCCGCCATCTTCGTTTCTCTTCCTGCCATTGATATTTTAATGGCGAGGGCATTGGATCTACAAATTGCTTTGGGTAATATGAACATTTTAATGATGTTGATTCTACCAATCCATGAACACGGTAGATTCTTCCATCTGTTTATGTCTTCCTCTATATCTTTTTCAGTGTCCAGTAGTTTTCCAAGTATAGGTCTTTTACCTCCTTACTTAAGTTTATTCCTGGGTATCTTTTTTGGTGTGATGATAAATGGGATTGTTTTTTAAATCTTTCTTTCTGTAAGTTCACTGTTGGTGTATAGACATGCCATAGATTTCTTGGCGTTAATTTTGTATCCTGCTACATTGCCAAATTCATTTATTAAGTCTATTAGTTTTTTGATGGAGTCTTTCAGGATTTTTATGTACAGTATCATGTTTCTGCTAATAATGACAGTTTTATGTCTTCCAACTTGGATACCTTTTATTTCTTCTTGTCAATTGCTATGGCTAGCACTTCCAGTAGTGTGTGGAACAGGAGTGGTGAAAGTGAGCACCCCTATCTCATTCCTGTTCTTAAGTGAAATGGTTTTATTTTTTAAAAAATAGGTTTTATTGATTTTTTACAGAGAGGAAGGGTGAGGGATAGAGAGTTAGAAACATCAATGAGAGAGAGAGACATCCATCAGCTGCCTCTTGCACGCCCACAACCAAGGTACATGCCCCCGACCAGAATTTAACCTGGGACCTTTCAGTCCGCAGGCTGATGCTCTATCCACTGAGCCAAACAGGTTTCGGCTTAAGTGAAATGGTTTTAATTTTTGACCATAACACAGTTTTATTTTAAAATTAATTTAATTTTGTGTCCAGGGTTTTTTTTTTGACAAAATATGAACATCCTACCAAAGTTCTACTGATAGATTCTTCAAGCTATTATCATAGGGAAAGCAAGACCCTGTGGCCATTTGCATTGTTTGCTCATACAGTACCTGTATTTGGCCTCCCTCTGTGAGCAGCCCGAAAATGGACTGTCGTGTTTTAGGAGTGGATCTAGAATATTAGGTTTGTATTCCAGGATAGTTCTTACACACATTTCTGGTTTATTTTATTCACCTGCCAATAAAAAGTAAACTTATATTAACTAGAAAGCCAATTTCCTGAGGATATGTTTCAAGAAAATCTGGCTTAAGTTTTCCTACTTTGTTGTTAGTGCCCTAAGGTGAGTTACAATTATCTTCATTGTTAAACTCAAACACATCTCTGTTTTAGTACATATTAATTTTATTACTTAGTTCAAGGAATATTATGTTAGTAGTTTCAAAAACATATACTAACGTAATGTAGTCTAAAGCCCAACACAGAACTTTCTGCTGGATCAGTGTCAACATTTATCCTAGTAGTATGGCTAAAAATTTATTTATAATATTTCTACTTTAATTATTCAGTTACATTTACTTACTAGGGGCCTGATGCACAAAATTTGTGCAAGAGTAGGTCTTCCTTCCCTGGCTGCTGGCACCAGCTTCCCTCTGGCACCAGGGTCCCAGATTTCCCTCTGCCCGCTGGCAGGCACCTGGGACCCAGGCTTCTCTCGCAGCCCCGGCTCCTTCTGAAAGGTCATCTGGAAGGATGTCTGACTTAATTAGTATATTATGCTTTTATTATTATAGATATACTGGAGACCTGGTGCATGAAATTCATGCTGGGAGCATGTGTCTCTCAGCCTAGGCTGCACCCTCTCCAATCTGGGACCCCTAGAGAGATGTCTGACTGGTAGTATCAGGCCTAAATGGGCAGTTGGACATCCCTTTCACAATCAAGGACTGCTGGCTCCCAACTGCTCGCCTGCCTGCCTTCCTGATTGCTCCTAACTACTTCTGCCTGCCAGCCTGATCATCCCCTAACCACTACCCTGCTAGCCTGATTGATGCCTAACTGTTCCCCTGCTAGCCTCATTGCCCTTAATTGCCCTCCCCTGCAGGCCCGGTCACCCCTAACTGCCTTCCCTTATAGGTCTGGTCCCTCCCTAACTGCTCTCCCCCTGCAGTCCTGGGTTCCCCCCAACTGCCCTTCCCTACAGCCCAGTCACCCCCAACTTCTCTCCTCTGTAGGCCTGGTCACCTCCAACTGCCCTCCCTTGCAGGCCTGGACCCTCCCAACTGCCCTCCCCTACTGGCCCGATTGCCCCCAACTATCCTCCCCTGCTGGCTCGATTGCCCACAACTGCACTCCTCTGCTGGCCTGATCCCTCCCAACTGCCCTCCCCTGCTGGCCATCTTGTGGTGGCCATCTTGTGTCCACATGGGGCAGTCATCTTTGACCACATGGGGTAGCCATCTTTGACCACATGAGGCAGCTATCTTGTGTGTTGGAATGATGGTCAATTTGCATATTACTCTTTGATTAGATAGGCTTGGAAGATCAATGTAAGTATTCACAAAGACCAGGATTTTTGTTTAGAATTACATTACTTGAGGTCTCAAATTTTAGAACAGTTTAGGTTGCTAGTTTAATATGTCCAAATTGGTATGGCAATAAGGTAGTTCCTCCTTTGAGTCATTGTATTCTTCTCTTGCTCAAGTTTGTCCCTCAGAAAACATCCCTGTTACCCCAGTTTTACCAACAATCTCTCTTCAGTTGCTAGTTGTTCTGTCCAGTCTGTAGCTCGATCCCCAGCCCAATGGCCTGGAGCCCTTTATGTGCCATAAAACAGTTTGATGCTAACCACTTGCTTGTAGTGGCACGGTTAAGCCAAAGAAGTTATTTATAACAGAGTGGTTTAGAGTGTGTGGACTGTGTGGGGCCTAGCTGGGTTTGAAGTCCAGCTCTACTATCTTTGAGCTGTGTGAATTTGAGCAAGTCATTTACTCATCATCCTGTGCTTTAGAGTCTTTATCAAGCATGGGAATTATAAAAAATAACTATTTCACAGGGTAATTACTTAAAGCATTTTAAACAGTACCTGGCATGTAGTAAATACTATGTAAGTGTGTTCTATCATCAACCATGGGCCTTTGATAACACCTTTTCATAGATAGAAGCAACCGTCTTTATGTCCTTATGTGGAGCAAGCAGAGAAATGTAGGTTGAGTCCTTTTCATTTTCCCCCAATCCAAGGAAGAATGAGATAGCATTGCGCCCCCAGGGAAAGTCACTCATTTATCTACACAGACCTTTCCCTCTCTGATGCATACTTCTTCATTTCTTCCCACATCTTTGTACTTGTTTACTACTATATCCAATATTTCTGTTGAAAGGAGAAAGGAAGAAAGATCTTTTTATTTGAGGAGAGGGAAGTTATAATAAAAGGAGGACCTACTAAAGTTCATTGATCCCATTTATTAAGTTACTACTTTTCTGTATTACTTCCTGGGATACCTTGTGGATCTCTGAAACATTACTTTCCTGCTTGAATTACTCTCAATCATCACATGAATACTATCTGGCTATTTATTGTGCATTTCTCTCTGCTTGTGTTTCCTCCTGTTATCATCAGCCTACCCCTAAGCACCTATCTGACCCACTCTTTTGCTGGTCTCTCATTTTATATTGTTATCTATTATTTTCGTGTTTTCTGAGAGAAATTTAATTTCTTGCATTTTTAAGATAACTTATCTGTTGCATTCCTGTGCTCCATAGTTAAGATTTTCTTGTGCTGCTTTATTGAAGAAAATTAGGGCAGTGATCCCTTCCAAAATACTTTTCTTTTCGATGCCTGATATTATACCATTAGATATTCATTCATTGGGTTAAAACATTGTCAAAGCACCCTTTAAAGTGCAGATTTCTTTGAATATTTAGTACACAGTGGCCAAGTCAGGAGTCAATGTTCTAGTCTGGCCTATACCCCTAATTAGCTATATGGGCTTAGATATAGCAGCTGGAAGCTTTTTCAAAAGCATATAGTTTAATAATTTAGGAGTCAGTTTTTCTGGGTTTAGATACTAATTCCACCATTTATGTAATGGTTGGGAAGTAATCTTAGAGGTAATCTCTCTAAGTCTGAATCCTATCTAATAAAAGGGTAATATGCAAATTAACCATCATTCCATCACAAAGATGGTGGTGCCCATAACCACAGATGGCGACACCCATTCCTCTCAGTCCTGCTGGAGCCCTCCAGTCCCAGGGAACTGGCCTCTGAGAGTGGGCATTGTGAGTAGTCTGGCGGAATGCTTGCTTTGTCACTGCGGCAAGTACAATAAAATTGGCTCCAAAACAGCCTTTTTCTTGGTGAGTCCAGGCAGGAGGAGGTCCTGAAAGCTCTTCTGCTGGCTGCTCAGGAAATAGTGCTGATGCCGCTGAGGAGCCATTGGGGAGGAAGTGGTAAACGCTGCTGCAGAGCCTGAGTGGAGGAGACAGGGAAGCGGAAGCGGAGGAGGTGGAGTAGTTGCCTCCACTCCCGCAGGGATGAGGGGTGAGCCGCAGTTCAGGAGCCTCTGGGAGTGGCAGCACCAGGCCATCCAGTGCTGCATCCAGTGCTGCATCCAGTCCCTGAGGCATGCCCACCAGTACTGTGAGCATATATTAGTATAGTTTTTGCAAGAAATATGAAGCTCCAATCAACAAATCCACATTTAAAAAAAGATTGGCCTTATGTTAAAAGATTTGTGGATGGATGCATATTTATATTTTTAAATGAGAATAAAATAATTATGATATATACAAACCATTTTTAAAATTCTCTCCTGATTTTTTTTATTAAATAAGCAACTATCAGTCCTAATTATGTTGAATAATAGGTACTTACCGCACTTTATTTAATTATTTAACTTAGAAAAGACAAAACCTATGAAAGCTATAATCAATGGATGTTAAAGTGGATGTCTCAAAAGAAGCTAACTTTCCTTTTTTAAATTTTATGTTCTCTAAAATATTTGCCAAGAAGTGGTGTGTATAATAGTGACAGCTCCAAAAAGTTTGGATCTACTACTCTGGATTTAATCCTTATAAAATTATGTTGAAATAAAAAAGATAACATACTGGAAGCAAGAGCATTTTAGAAAATAGTTCTGGTTTAAAAAACAAAACAACAAAAAAACCTTTTTAAGGGCTTCTCTGAGTAATCCAGGCCATTATTCTGCCTGGAGTAGTGAATGTAGTTCAGCTAACATTAGGAAGAATTGAATAGCAATGTACTAAAGCAAGAGCGAGGGGAAAATTAGGGCATCTCAACAGAGCCAGAAGCAGCCTTGTCAGTTGAAATTAAATCTAATCAAAAAGAGAAAATAGTTTTTGGCATGTTGGAAAATGAAAAATCTGACAAAGGTTTAAAAATATTATGCCATCTCCAGCATTATTTTTTAAATTGAGGCTTATAGCCTGATTAAATGGGAATGTTTTCTAAGTTTCTGTCTTCAGATGAGAGTAATTGTTTAAGCCCCAGATGTTTTTATTCTTAGATGGAAAAGCCAACTGCTATGTTAGTTCAAGTCTTCTGAGAAGCAGACATAAAGATGGAATTCGACTTGCAAGAAATTTATTAGGGTAAATGCATGTGAAAGAACCCGAGAAAGAATCTAGAGGTGACTAGGAGAGCTGTTAAACTGAAATCTTATTCTGACCCTGAGTAAGGGAGACAGGAGAGAAAGGGAGCTTGGTAGAAGCATCTTTGACAGCAATGCAGTTCTGAAGAAAATTTGACAGGTTGGTAGAAAGTTCCTAAGCCAAAGTCACCTATCAGAAAAGGCCTGTCTCCCTTGATATGCTGAGTGACTGGCAGGGAACAGCCAGTGAGAAGGTGGTCTTAGAACCACGGTATTATGGATTTTAGAGTATTGACTATAGCAGCCCATCAATAATTCTCATTATTGATGTTTCTTTCACTCTCTCCCTCTTCCTCTCCCATTACCCCCTGCCATTCCTCCCCTCTCCCCACCATCTACCAGGCCTGCAGCCCGAGCCCCAGAGGGAGACCCAATGTGGCTGCTTCTCAGGGGCAGAGGTCATGAAAAGGTGGTGGAGGAGCTGGAGCTTGAGCAGGTTGCAGCACGGGAGAGAAAGGAGGGGACAGAGAAGGAGGAGGCAGAGAAGGAGGGGCGGTGGGGGCAGAGAAAGAAAAGGGAGACAGGTCTGAGCCATCCTTTTACTTTTTCTTTGTTAATCCTCACTGAGAATATATATTTTTATTTATCTTTTTAGAGAGAATAAAAGAAACACATTGATTGGTTGCCTCCTGCAAGTGCCCTAACCAAGGCCAGGGAGGAGCCTGCAACCAAGGTATGTGCCCTTGACTAGAATCAAACCTGGGACTGGTGCAGGCCATGCTCTATCCACTGAGCCAAACCAGCTAGGGCATCCATTTATATTTTTAATTGACATTATCAATTGCTACTAAAAAAAACTTAAGATAGTGTGGAATCTAAAAATTAATTTAGGAGAATCCAAGATGGCAGCATAGGTAAACACCTACACTGCTGCCTCACACAACAATTTCAAAACTACAACTAAAAGACAGAACGGACATCATCCAGAACCACAGGAAAACTGGCTGAGTGGAAATTCTACAACTAGAGGGAAAGAGAGGGGCTCACAGAGACCCAGAGAAGCTGCAAGCAGCTGAGGTACGGAGGCCCACGCGAGGAGAGAGTGGGTGCCGGAGTACCTGGGCTGGTTTTCTCTGGCAGGAGGGAAACGGAGACTCTCAAAGGCATTGAACCCCTTATCCTACGACACTAAACCCCAGATCCAGCTGAAACTCATACGGGGGGAGTTTGGACTGTGAAAAGGGAGAAGTGCACGGAATTTAGGGGAGTCGCAAAAGATCAGAGGTCTGATGGTGTGCACGGCACTGTGCAGAGGAGGCACTGTGCAGAGGACAGACTGCTGATTGTGCTGCTGGCTTTCGCGAGTGGGCGGGAGACAGACCCTCCCAACTGTGCCACTTCTGACTCCACTGAGCCCCTGTTTCGGGTGAAACCCTGGGGACCTAAACTGGAGCGCAGGGGAGCCGGAAAGGCAGCAGTCTAGCACTGTGTGCACACACAAGGACCGCTCCAGAGATTACCCAGTCACTTGAGACTCAGGGGCCGTGGCGGGCGGGGCCGACTGGAAGGCAAGGCAGTCCATTAAGCCCTGAGACTCCACCCATCCCAAGCTCAACAGAGAGGCTTCTGTGGTTTTGCAAGTCTGGTATCATAAGGCTGAATCCAACACAGAAGTTCTCCAGGCATAGTGAAAATGCCAAGACAAGGGAAGGGATCACAAACAAAAGAAATGGAGGAAAACAAATGACTGGGTATAGAGTTCAAAACCACACTTACAAGGTTTTTCAAGAATATCCTAGAAAAGTTGGATAAAGTTAGCGAGAGCCAAGAGGAGATGAAAAAGGACCAACTAGAGATGCAAAAGACCCAACTAGAGATGGAAAAGGACCAACTAGAGATGGAAAAGGACCAACTAGAGATGGAAAAGGTCCAACTAGAGATGGAAAAGGTCCAACTAGAAATTAAACATACACTGACTGAAATAAAAAATATTATACAGAGTCCTAACAGCAGACTAGAGAAAGGCAAGAATCAAGTCAAAAATTTGAAATATAAAGAAGCAGAAAACACTCAACTGGAAAAGCAAGAAGAAAAAAGAATCCAAAAATGTGAAGATAATGTAAGGAGCCTCTGGGACAGCTTCAAGCGTACCAACATCAGAATTGTGGGGGTGCCAGAAGAAGAGAGAGAGAGCAAGATACTGAAAATCTATTTAAAGAAATAATGACTGAAAACTTCCCACATCTGGTAAAAGAAATAGACTTACAAGTCCAGGAAGCACACAGAACCCCATATAAAAGGAATCCAAAGAGGACTAAACCAAGACACAACATAATTAAAATACCAAGAGCAAAAGACAAAGAGACAATATTAAAAGCAACAAGAGAAAAACAGTTCATTACCTACAAGGGAGCACCCATACGACTGTCAGCTGATTTCTTAACAGAAACGATACAGGCCAGATGGGAGTGGCAAGAAATATTCAACGTGATGAATAGTAAGAACCTATAACCAAGAATAATCTATCTATCCAGCAAAGCTATCATTCAGAGTTGAAGGGCAGATAAAGAGCTTCACAGATAAGAAAAAGCTAAAGGAGTTCATCAACTCCAAACCAGTATTATATGAAATGCTGAAAGATACTCTTTTAGAAGAGGAAGAAGAAAAAGGTAAAAGACAAAAAATTATGAACAACAAATACATATCTATCAACAAGTGATCTAAAAATTAAGTGAAGTAAAAATTTGATCAACAGAATAAACTGGTGAATATAATAGAATCAGGAGCACAGAAAGGGAGTGGACTGATAATTCTCAGGGGGAAAGGGTTGAGGGGTGTACAGGGAGAGACTGGACACAAATCATACACCTATGGATGAGGTCAATGGGAGGGAGGTAAGGGCAGAGGGAAGGTGAGAGTTGGGTGGAAGGGTGCTATGTAGGGGAAAAAAGAGAAACAAATGTAATAATCTGAATAATAAAGATTTAATTTTTAAAAAATTAATTTAGGTAGAATGGGCATGTTAGCAGTTTTGGATCTTCCAAGTCCATGAGTGCGGTTTAGTTCTTTCTCTCTTAGGTGTTTTGAAATTTATCTCAAAAATGTTTTATAGCTTTTAATGTAGAGGTATTACACCTTTTTGTTTATTTGTTCTAAGTTCTTGACCTTTTAGATATGTGTAAATGAAATGTCTTCATTTTCTAGGTGTTTATTATTCCCGATTATCTATATATATAAAAGCCTAAGCAACTGTTATGATGAACAACTAGTCAGCCAGTCACTGTGATGTTCACTGACCATCAGGGGGTAGATACTTAAGGCAGGAGCTGCCCCCTGTTGATCAGTGCACTCCCACAGGGGGAGCACCACTTAGCCAGAAGCCAGGCTTGTGACTGACAAGCGCAGCTGTGGTGGCAGAGCCTTTCTTCGACTTCGTGGCAGCATTACCTAGCAGTGACAGCAGCACAGTTGGCTAGGATGAGCATGAGCAGTGAGGCCCCCAACTCCAGTTTTGGCTTCTCCCTGGACACCCACCACTTGGTACACTGCTACATCCCTCTGACAATCCTCGACTCCTTGGGGGCATAAACCAGCAGTCAGACTTCCCCCAAGGGGTCCCAATTGTGAGAAGGCACAGGCCAGGCTGAGGGACACCCCCTCAGTGCACAAATTTCATGTACCTGGCCTGTAGTCTTTGGATAATTGCTGAACATTTTCTTGAGAATTTATAACAGTAATTTGACACTCTGGATAAAGTTATTTTAATGACTACAGGACTTCCTTTTGCTTCTGGCCAGCAGTTAGGCTGGATGCAGATCACTTTAATTCAATCAGGAGTTCAGCTGATTCAGAGCTTGACTTCAGTTCTAATAAGGGTTTATCCATTTCCCACTCATTCTTCTCCCTTGTTGTGTATTCTTTCTGAGCCCACCTGTAATCCTGGGGTATCCACCAAAGGCTCCCCTCTTTGATAGACATAAAATTTCTATTTTTGTGCCTGTAAGCCAGTGAAGAGTGCTAGAAGCAATGCTTAACTTTTAGCCTCTCAACCATTGCTTTTGCTTTTGGATTTGGCACTTGCCTCAAGGGAAAAAGTTACCTCTCTCATAACTTGTCTTAAAAGCTACTATCACAGTAGCTTTCTGATGCCTTCAACTCATGCTTTATTTCTTTTTTTATCTTTAAGATATACATATTTTGCCCATTTTCCTAGCTGTTTCCAGCAGGAGGATTGGTCCGAGAAAACCTAGAGGCCATTGCCAAGTGTCTCTCTTCTTCTCCTCCTTCACTATTCCAGCCCATTCTCTATTAAAATGTAACATAGTTCTTTGTAGTATCTCATTTACTGCTATTTCCAACATCTAAAATAGTGCCTAGCACAGAATAAGAGTCAATAGATATTTATTGAACTGAAAAATGAAGGAGAGAGCAAGAAAATAGCTCTGGTGAAGCTGGGGAAACGTTGGCGGTGGATGGAGGGATTGAACAAAAAAGAAAAAGAACTCATGGACATGGATAATAGTGTGGTGATGGTGGGGGAGGGAAGGAAGGTGGAAGTGAAAGAAGGTATAGAGAGGCTAAATGGTGATGGAAAAATAAAACATAAAATGAATTAATATTTTACCTGAGAAGATAGAATGGAAATTCAAAAGAAAATGTCTTCACTGTCATTTTCTCACACCTAAAATACAGCCATTCTTGAGCATAATTTGGGTGAGTTCTGAACTCGAACGTGGGTCCTTTAGGGTTCTAGTCTCTTAGTGACATTTCCTTAAGAAATTTACACCCTTGGGTCATTATTTCTCCATTTATAGATGATTCCTTACTCTCTTAGATAATGGAAATAGTTTCAATTTTTTATTAAGATTAAAGAGCTTTCAAGAGAAAAAGTTATAAAGATAGGAAGGACGTTGGTTTAATGTTACAGTCAAGCAATCAAAATATAATTTTTATGATAATGATTCTATCAGTGAATACAAACAAGACAAATAGATTATCATATTTTAAAAAGTAAAATTGAAAGTTTAATAAATTACATTTTGCATAATATGTAAGTGTTTGCCTGTGTTTTCCTCCTCTTCCTTTAGAGCCATTTTAAGTTCCAGATGTAGTTATTTTGCGGCAATGCTGAGTGGCTGTTGGGCTGAAAGTTCTCAAGAGTACATTACTCTTCAAGGGTAAGCATAATTTTTATAAGACAGTTTGATTATAACAATTACAAATAATATGCAGCACTTTTTGTGAATCTGATTTTTCTGTAAGTTCAATAGCATAGTTTTCATGTTGTGGAAATCTACAAAGTACATTTTCTGAAAACATGAGGAAGTAGGGAGCATCTATAATAATAAAAGCATAATATGCTAATTAGACTGGACAGCCGAACGACCTTCCAGACATCTTTCTGGACAACCTTCCAGACGGAGCTGGGGCTGCAAGGGCAGAGCTCCTTGTACTAATTTCATGCATTGGGCCTCTGGTTTAGTAAGAATAGAGATAGTGTATCAATCTTCTCAGACTGTATGGCTTAAACAACAGAATTTATTTTCTTTCAGTTCTACAAATTCAAAGTGACAACAAGGTCGGTGTCTTAGTGAGAAGTTTTACCATGGGTCCTTTGATTGCAGGGACTGCTTCTCCCTGTGTGTTCATCCCCTTTCTTCAGTGCATGAGGACAGGGCAGGAAGGTGAAAGGAAGATGAGGGGGAGAGAGAGTGCTTCAGTGTTTCTTATAAGAACACTGATCTTATCACATCCTGGCAGGGCCTCACCCTAATTACCTCATTTAACCTTTTTTTCTTTTCTTTATTGATTAAGGTATTACAAATGCGTCCTTATCCTCCCGTTGACCCCCATCCCCACACTCATGTCCTCACCTTCCTGGTGTCTGTGTCCATTGGTTAGGCTCATATGCATGCATACAAGTTCTTTGGTTGATCTCTCCCCTTTACCCCCACCCTCCCCTACATTCCCTTAGGTTTGACATTCTGATTGATGCTTCTTTTTCTCTGGATCTGTTTTTCTTATTACTTCCTTAGAAGCCCTGTCTCCAAATATAGCCACACTGGGGAGTTAGGGTTCAATATATAAATTTGGTAGGGTAGGGGAATGTAAATATTCAGTCTGTAACAAGTAGTTTCCTTTTCCTTTTAATTTTTTTGTTTTTATTTTTTTATATTTTCTTATTTTTCTTTTTTAAAGGATAATTTGGAAAAGTGTGGATTCAGTCATCTATTATAGTACAATGGTGAATCTATATAATTGATGGCACTTTATTTAAACTTTCAAGATAGAGTTTCTCAGTTCTGCCTTATTTTCATCATAGATGTTTCCTTGATGGGATCAGTTTTGGCCAGAGGCTTAGGTATGGAAGGATGATAATGGCAATTCTATAAGAGTGGATGCATGGAAAGTATTCATAATTTTTTACTAGGTTTATATTGATCATACAGGCATATATTGAGCCTTCTAGGTTATAATAATCTGATTCCCTTTACTAACTAAAAGTACCTTTAGACTACCTTCACCTTATACCTCCTGCTTCTGGCAACCAGGTAGTTTTCAAATTTGGAAGATCTTATATGCCCCAAATCCCTCTCTATAAAGCATAGAATTTTGAAACATTTGTAAGAATATGTAATGTGTTTTATTCACATAATAGAAATCAAACACATAAAAAGGAGCCCAAACCATTATTTTTCATATCATGGTTACTTTGTAATTATACTACCACAATTTCAATACACATATAGCAATATATTTTGCAGCCTAACTTTTGGGTATATTTTCAGCAACTGCTACTGTTAGTGATTTCAATTATGTATCCATGAAATCATATGTATGTTTTTATTACAGTGTATGTGTTTTTTAAAGAAAAAATAAGACTAGATACTAACGAAATGGTAATAAAGAAAAATAATATAGGATGTAAATATCTATTCATCTATCTATCTATCTATCTATCTATCTATCTATTAGAAGCTTCATGCATGAAATTTGTGCAAGGGGCCCAGCCCTTGCAGCCCCAGTTTCATCCAGAAGGTCGTCTGGAAGGTCATCTGGATGGTCATTCTGCTGTTTGGTCTAATTAGCATATTAGCTCGTTATTATATAGGGTATATATAAAATCACCAAGTTTTTACTTGATATTTCTACTAAAATAAACTCCCTCCCTAATTTGTCCCCCACATGCATAAAATATATGTGGAAAGTTTATTTTTCTTCTATTTTTTCACTAATATAGCATCAAAATATAACATGAATTGCTTTGATGATACTTAAAAAAATACCACTGCCCTGGCTTGTGTGTTCAGTGGTTAGACTGTCGAGCTGTGCACAGAAGGGTTGCAGGTTCGATTTCTAGATCAAGGGCAGATATCTGCATTGCAGGTTTGACCAAGGCTATGTGTGGGAGGCAACTAATCAATGTCTTTCTTTCACACCAGTGTTTCTTTCTCTGATCTCCTCCCTCACTCCCTCTCACCCTCCCTACCTTCTAATCTCTTTAGAAATCAATGGGAAAATGTTATCAGGTGGGGATTAACAAAAAGAAAAAGGAAAAAAGTAATGTTTCATCTAAGTAACGCTGTTATCTTTCCAGCTAAGCTTCTCTTTTAATTATTTATTTAAAAATATTTTATTGACATTATATAGCATAATTTTATTCTTAAGCATACAATGAATAATTCACTGTATGTATATATTGTGAAATGATAGTTAACATCCATCACCACCCATAGTTAAAGTTTTTTTCCTGTGATAAGAATTTTTAAGATCTAGTCTCTTAGCAACTTTCAAATATACAATAGATATTGTTAACTATAGACACCATGCATTACAACCCCAGGATTTATTTATCTTATTAACTATAAGTTTGTACCTTTTGACCATCTTTAACCATTTTGTTCACCTTTTTACCCGCTTCCTGTGGCAATCAGGTAGTTTCTGATTATGGAAGATTTTAAACACCAAGCTAAAAAAGTTTATCCTTGAGGTAAAAAGAATGTGTAGATGGATAAATTGGTGACATTTTATCATCACTGTTGAAAAAAACCTGAAAGATATATGTATCCTACTGATAAGATCTCTTTCTTTCTGATGAATTTAAAATATCCCTGAATATAGAGATAGTGCTAGCAGACGCCAGAGTCTTTCTATGTGTGCCAATCCTAGGGGTAGTTACTGTGGTGTAATTTTTTGAAACTTGTTCAGGGACTATGTTTCAGATGTTTTAGACATCATTTTTAAAAACTATTAATCTCTCATTAGAACTGAATTCAATAAAAATGTACTAGTAAATGGGGAGAAAACACTAGTTTGACCCAGAATACAACTCTTTGGTATTCATTAAAAATCATGTGATTATTCTGTGTAGTGAGATAAAGATAAAAAGAAGTATATGATTATACATCTGAGAACTGCAAAGTAAAATCACAATGTGATATCACTTCACATCTGTCAGAATGGCAATCATCAATAAATCAACAAACATCCCAAGTGTTGGTGAGGATATGAAGAAAAGGGGAATGCTCTGTTGATGAGAATGCAGACTTGCAGCCACTAAGGAATACAGTATGGAATTTCCTCAAAAAATTAAAAGTGGAACTGCCTTATGACCCAGCAATTCCACTTCTGGGAATATATCTGAAGAAACCTTAAACACAAATTCAAAAGAATATGTGCACCTTTATATCCATGACAGTGTTATCTACAATAGCTAAGATATGGAAGCAACTCAAGCGCCTATCAATAGACAAGTGGATAAAAAAGCTGTAGTATGCGGAGACCGGTTTGGCTCAGTGGATAGAGCGTCGGCTTGCGGACTGAAAGGTCCCAGGTTCGATTCCGGTCAAGGGCATGTACCTTGCGGGCACATCTTCACTGTGGGGTGTGTAGGAGGCGGCTGATCGATGTCTCTCTCTCATCGATGTTTCTGACTTTCTATCTCTCTCCCTTCCTCTCTGTAAAAAATCAAAAAAATATATTTAAAAAAAAGCTATAGTACATATTTACAGTGGAATATTACTCAGCCATAAAAATTAATGAAATCTTACATTTGTGACAGCATTGATGGACCTATAGGATAGTATGCTAAGTGAAATAAGCCCATCAGAGAAAGATAAATACCATATGATTTCACTTATATTTGGAATCTAAAGAACAATATAAATGAACAAAACAGAAACAGACTCATAGATACAGAGAACAGACTGATGGTTGCCAGAGGGGGGAGAAATTTCGAGGACTGAGTGAAAAAGGTGGACGGATAAAAACATAAAAATTGATAGTAATAACATAGTCATGGGGGTGTAAAATGCATAATAGGAAATATAGTCAATAATATTATAATAACTATGTATGGTACCAGGTGGGTAGTGGAAATACTAACTACTATCCTATATACCTAATGCTAATATAAAATAATATTGAATGTGAACTGTGATTAAAAAATAAAATTTTTAAAAATTATGCTGTAAGTAAAAAATTGTGACAATATCTGCAGTTCTATATAATAAAACCCTAATATGCAAATTGACCAAATGGCAGAACAACTGGTTGCACACTAACCACCAGGGGGCAGGCGCTCAATGCAGGAGCTGCCTCCTGGTGGTCAGTGCACTCTCACAGGAGAAGCCCTGCTCAGCCAGAAGCTGGGCTCATGGCTGGCGAGCACAGCGCTAAGGACCCCTTGGGGGATGTCCACCTGCTGGTTTAAGCAGACATCCCTCAAGGAGTCCTGACTGCGAGAAGGCGCAGGCCAGGCTGAGGGACCCCTCCCATCCCAGTGCACGAATGTTGTGTAATGGGCCTCTAATCTAGGTATAAATGTATTGCATAGTGCTAATTATTGTTAAACATAGTTGAAATATTATTTGTAAATTCTCAAACAAAAGCGTATGATTAAGGAACCCTATTCCACAGAGGGGAAAGTAATTTTACAGAAAGCACATGTCTAATTTTTTACTGGAAGAAATCTTAGTTCCTGTACATTCAGTGACAATTTTTACCACCGGATACCTTGTGTTTTGTATCTTTGTTTCTGTTTCCAGCAGTAATAGATTATGTCCTCAGCAGTAATAATATCTTACAATATAACACCATTTATTTTCTAGACTTCTTTCACATTTACTATGTCCTTTCATTTTTAGAATCAGTCTTTGAGAGAGCAGGTCTAGTCACATATTGCAGGTCTAGTCACATAAGTAAAAACATGATCAGATAAGTTAAATGTGTTCCTGGGGTAAATAAGTGCTTATGCTAAATATGCATTTCATGTTTTGATTCACATTCTATTCCATCACAGTCACTGAAGAAATTAGAAGTTCCCTGTTGGCATGTGTTTTTGACCTAGCTAACCAGCTCTCCACTGTTTAAAGCAGTGACTTTCAAACTTTATCTCACAGGACCCTAAAAATCCTGGTGGGTGCGTTAGGGAGCACAGATATGGGATTGGGATCTAAGGGGAAGGCCTTAAAAAGGATGCCTCTTTAAGCAGAGCCGCTCCACCTTTATCTGTTTATACTGTTCAAGGTTACTTCTGAGTTTAGCAATAGGAATAAAGGCAGTCCTTAATAAACCATCATGAGCCATTAGATTAAACATTTAAAATATACAGGTCTTTAAAAATTAGGTCTTTCTTTTTTTATTAATGTATTACACCCCACTCCCATGCAACCCCTCCATGTCTTGCGTCCATTGGTTATGCTTATATGCATACATATAAGTCCTTCGATTGATCTGTTATCTACCCCACCTCTCCCTAACCTTCCTACTGTAATTTGACAGTCTATTTGATGCTTTACTGCCTTGGTATCTATCTTTTTGTTCATCAGTTTATAGTGTTCTTTATTATCCATAAATGAGTGAGATCATGTGGTATTTTTCTTTCATTGACTGGCTTATTTCACTTAGCATAATGCTCTCCAGTTCCATCCAGGTTGCTGCAAATGGTAAGAATGCCTTCTTTTTTTGTGGCCCCATAGTATTCCATTGTGTAGATGTACCATGGTTTTCTGATCCACTCATCTGCTGAAGGGTACCTAGGCTGTTTCCAAATCTTAGCTATTGTAAATCATGCTGCTATGAACATAGGGGTGCATAAATCCTTTCTGATCAGTGTTTCTAGTTTCTTAGGATGTATTCCTCGGAGTGGGATTACTGGGTCAAATAGAAGTTCCATTTTTATTTTTTTGAGGAAATTCCGTACTGTTCTCCGCAGTGGCTATACCAATCTGCATTCCCACCAGCAGTGCACAAGGGTTTCTTTTTCTTAACATCCTTGCCAACACTTGTTGTTTGTTGATTTGTTGATGATTGCCATTCTGACAGGTATGAGATGGTATCACATTGTCATTTTGATTTGCATCTCTTTGATAATTAGTGACTTTGAGCATGTTTTCATATGTCTCTTCCTTCTATCTCTTTTGAAAAGATTCTATTTAGGTCTGTTGCCCATTTTTTTATTGGATCATTTATCTTCCTTTTATTAAGTTGTGTAACTTGCCTGTAGATGTTAGAGATTAAACCTTTATCAGCCCAGAGCTGTTTCTCCAATGGTCACTTCCTGCTTTGATTCCCAGGTTCCAGAAAAACAACTTTCCTCTGCAGTCTCCCATGGTGTCCCCAACTGGGTGATCTGAACAGGAAAGAGCGCAGGTCTATGCAGTCTCCCTTCCCTGCTCTTGTCCAGGCATCCGGCACACTTTAATAACTCCCAGGCTATCCTTCTGCGTCAGATCAAAATGGGTTGCTTTCTAGAGATCCCCTCTATTAGCAGCTCTGAGGACCCCCTTCCACATTCATGGATCACACTAGCCCCAACAGCCACGGATTTCTCTAGGTACAGATTTCTCGCGGTCCTCCAGCTCCCACAGTTTGCGCATTTCTCTGTCCTGTGGAACTAGAGACCTCACCTTATCCCAGGTGAAATCTGACTTGTCTGTGTGGCATGTAGAGTTCTTCTAAATCCGTTTATTTGCACCAATTGGGGACCGGTGTTCTGGGGCTTGCAGTGGGTGCCCCAGTTGTAGATGTTCAGGCTTCCGATAACATTCCCTTTCCCTTTCAAGATGGCATTGTCTCCGTGTCCAAGCTGGTGGTTCCAGGAGAAAAACCCAGCAGCAGTGGAGGCTGCCTGGTTAGGGGAGCCCCATCCAGCAGTCCTCCAACTTCTCCTGGAGTAGAGCTGTCTCCTAATTCACCAACAAACACTCTCAGTGTGACCCTCAGCTGTTCTCTCTGTCTGTTCAGTGACAAGGCTTGGGAAATGTCCGTCTATTCTGCTGCCATTTCTTTTTTCTTTTCTTTTCTTTTTTCCAAAATTATGTCTCTTTATTAAGAGATCAGTAGACAAGAAAGAATTGTTAGTGGCATCAACTATTGGTCCCTATTTCCTCACCTGTAATTCCCCATCTTTTCTTATGATGGAGGTAATGGGTAAATATTTACTTTTATAATATGGCTTGCCTACTACTGACAGACTTTAATCGCTTGTTCCAGGGAAGCAACCAAAATTTGTTTCAGTGTCATCCAAATTGTGCAGTAATGCCACCAATGACCAGGTTCACTCCTCTTTTGGTATTTCCCCTTCTGTTGTGATAAGCAAAGCTCTGCTTCTTACCGGTTCATCTTACCCAATGTATCAGCATTGGAGGCTCACTCCCAATTGGCTTTTTCACTTCTCACGCTAGCACATTGGAACTGAGTGCCATTTTTCTTACCTTGATTAATAAAGCGAGGTTTTCTAACACTAAAATGAAAGAAGAATATCTCAAATTACTATCTAAAATATTACTGGTATCATCTATACTAATAAAAGGGTAATATACAAATTGGTCAGGATGCCATCACAATAACAACTAAACAGCAGGCTGTGTGGGGCAACAAGGCCAGCAGGGGGGACAGTTAGGGATGACGAGGCTGGCGGGGGTTGGGGGGAGATGGAGGCAACCAGGCAGGCAGAGTGGGGCAGTGAGGGGCAACAAGGCTGGTATGGGGGACAGTTGGGGGTGACCAGGCCAGTGGGGGGTACAATTGGGGGTGACTTGGCTGGCTGGGGGGGAATTTGCGGGTGACCAGGCTGGTGGGGGGCAGGTGAGGGTGACTAGGCCAGTGGGGGTGGAAGTTGGGGGTGACCAGGCTGGCAGGGGGGCAGTTGGGGGCAACCAGGCTGGTGGGGGTGGGGGGAGCAGATGGAGGCAACCAGGCTGGCAGGGGTGGCAGTTAGGGGCAATCAGGCAGGCAGGCAGTTGAGCAGTTAGGTTCTGGATTGTGAGAGGGATCCTGGATTGGAGAGGTACAGGCTGGGCTGAGGGGACACCCACCTCTGGTGCACAAATTTCATCCACCGTGCCTCTAGTGATTAAATAAAAACCATTGGAAGAATAAAGAGAATTTAGAAATTTTACTTTTTTTTAAAAAAATCACATCTTTTAGGGATTTGTATATTGTAACAAATTCTGTTTTTATATTAACTTATACAGTAAACCTGGATAGATGTTTCTATGGGTCGTGTGGTATAGTAGAAAGATAATGGGCTTTGTTGTTCCCAAAGGCACTCCTACATCCAGTCCAAACTTTTTATATGACTTTAGGAACATTGCTTACTTTCCCTGAACTTTCTGAGGTTGTTGAAAAGATTAAATGAAATACAGAAAAGAAACAGTCTGGCATAGTGCTTGGTACATAGTATGTAGTGCTCAATAATATTTGTCTTCTCCCCCCCCACCCCCCATAAATTAGATTGTTCTCATTTTCTAGAGAAAAATGAGTTCAAATGAGGGTCATTACCGATATCAAGACAGCAGTGCATACTTTGCTTGATCATCAACCTCTCTTGGAACTGGGCCAGTGTTACATCTCTGCAGGATGTTTTCTGCAACAGATTAGAATGAAATCCTATCTGTCCTTACAAAAAAGAACCAGTGTTCTTAATGAATGGCAACTCAAAGACATAATGCATGTAATATTTTTAAAATGAGACAGCCTTCAATAAATTGAGGTAGGAATAGTAGAGTCCTACAACCAACCCTACTTCTACCCATGTCCCAAAGTTGGGAGGTGGAAGGGTATACTTGAAAGAAGTTCTCCTGTTCTGGTGGAAGAAAGGAGAGATTTACCACTTCCTATACTGGAAACTGAACCACAGCAGTATTTCTGTAAAGAAACCTCACATAAATAAGCCAGGCAGAGAAAGATAAATATCACATGATCTCATTTATTTATGAAATATAATGAACAACATAAACTGATGAACAAAAACATATCCAGAGACAGAGAAACATCGATCAGAACGTCAAACCTCAGGGAAGGTAGGGGAGGGTGGGGGTAAAGGGGAGAGATCAACCAAAGGACTTATATGCATGCATATAAGCCTAACCATTGGACACAGACAAAGGCGGGTAAGGGCATGAATGGGGAGCTTGAGGGTACTGGGAGAATATTACCCACATATATAATACCTTAATCAATAAAGAAATTTAAAAAATAAATATAAAGATTTTTAAAAAAACTATCCTATAAAATAAAGAGGTAATATGCAAAAAAAAGAAAAAAGAAAGAAAGAAACCTCACATATTTCCATTTTCTATACATAGATGTCCTCCAGTGGTGGCTTGGGGCTTTGAAGCATGAAATTGGGTTGTCTCATGTTCCTTAGGAGATTTCTGGGGATTGCTCTGAACCTTTAGTATGGTCTTTTGAAATATAAATCAGATCATATTTCTCTTCTGAATAAAATCCTCAGTGTCTGCTCATCACAATTAGAATTAAATCCAAATCTTTAGCATAACCCACAAGACGCTGCATGATCTGGTCCCTGGGCTTTCCCCAGACTATCCTAACTAAAGTAACTACAGCCAAACTTTCCAGTTACTCTCCTTTATATTATCTTGAGATTGTCTTCATGATACTTTTTTTTATTAATTTTTATTAATTTTTATACATATCTCCCCATTGCCCCCCTCCCTCCCAGGCATACCCCAACCCCCCAGTGTCTGTGATCATTGGTTATGCTTATATGCATGCATACAAGTCCTTTGATTGATCACTTATCTACCTCACCTAACTTTAATCTTTCTGCTGTAATTTCAGTGTTTGATGCTTTATGATTTTTGACCTTCTTAGAATTATCAGTCTACTCCCTTTCTGTGCTCCTGATTCTATTATATTGACCAGTTTATTCTGTTGATCAAATTTTTAATTCACTTAATTTTTAGATTCACTTGTAGACAGATATGTATTTGTTGTTCATAATTTTTTGTCTTTTACCTTTTTCTTCTTCCTCTTCTAAAAGAGTACCTTTCAGCATTTCATATAATACTTGTTTGGAGTTGATGAACTCTTTTAGCTTTTTCTTATCTGTGAAGCTCTTTATCTGCCCTTCAATTCTGAATGATAGCTTTGCTGGATAGAGTATTCTTGGTTGTAGGTTCTTGCTGTTCATCACGTTGAATATTTTTTGCCACTCCCATCTGGCCTGCATCATTTCTGTTGAGAAATCAGCTGACAGTCGTATGGGTGCTCCCTTGTATGTAATGAACTGTTTTTCTCTTGTTGCTTTTAATATTGTCTCTTTGTCTTTTGCTCTTGGTATTTTAATTATGTTGTGTCTTGGTGTAGTCCTCTTTGGATTCCTTTTATATGGGGTTCTGTGTGCTTCCTGGACTTGTAAGTCTATTTCTTTTACCAGATGTGGGAAGTTTTCAGTCATTATTTCTTTAAATAGATTTTCAGTATCTTGCTCTCTCTCTCTCTTCTTCTGGCACCCCCACAATTCTGATGTTGGTACGCTTGAAGCTGTCCCAGAGTCTCCTTACATTATCTTCACATTTTTGGATTCTTTTCTCTTCTTGCTTTTCCAGTTGAATGTTTTCTGCTTCTTTATATTTCAGATTTTTGACTTGATCCTTGCCTTTCTCTAGTCTGCTGTTAGGACTCTGTATAATATTTTTTATTTCAGTCAGTGTATGTTTAATTTCTATTTGGTCCTTTATCATCTTTAGTTGGACCTTTTTCATCTCCTCTTGGGTCTCACTAAATTTATCCATCTTTTCTAGCATATTCTTGAAAAACCTTATAAGTGTGGTTTTGAACTCTATATCCAGTCGTTTTTTTTCCTCCATTTCTTTTGTTTGTGATCCCTTCCCTTGTCTCGGCATTTTCACTATGCTGGGGAAACTTCTGTGTTGAATTCAGCCTTATGATACCAGACGCAAAACCGAAGAAGCCTCTATTGAGCTTGGAATGGGTGGAGTCTCAGGGCTTAAGGGACCGCCTTGCCTTCCATTCGGCCCCGCCCTCCACGGCCCCTGAGTCTCACGTGACTGGGTTATGGCTGGAGCCGTCCTTGTGCCTCTAACCGCTGCCTTTCCAGCTCCCCTGCGCAGCAGGACCACACGAGTCTAGGTCTCTAGGGTTTTGTCTGAAACAGGGGCTTAGTGGAGTCAGAAGTGGCACAGTTGGGAGGGTATATCCCCCACCCACTCGCGAAAGCCAGCGGCACAATCAGCAGTCTGTCCTGCGCACAGTGCCGTGCGCGGCACCAGGCCTTTGATCTTTTGCGACTCCCCTAAGTTTCCGTGCACTTCTCCCTTTTCACAGTCCAAACTCCCCCCGTATGAGTTTCGGCTGGATGTGGGGTTTAGTGTCGTAAGATAAGGGGTTCAATGCCTTTGAGAGTCTCCGTTTCCCTCCTGCCAGAGAAAGCCAGCCAGGTTCTCCGGCACCAAGCGCACGTCTCCGTACCTCAGCTTTTTGCAGCTCCTCTGGGTCTCCGTGAGCCCCTCTCTTTCCTTCTAGTTGTAGAACTTCCACTCAGCCAGCTTTCCTGTGGTTCTGGATGATGTCTGTTCTGTCTTTTAATTGTAGTTTTGAAATTGTTGTGCGAGGCAGCAGTGTAGGTGTTTACCTATGCCGCCATCTTGGATTCCTCCTATGATACTTTTCACTATAAAAATTATCTTCTTTATATATTTGTTTACATATTTATTGCTCATATCCTCCTAGAATGCAAACTTCTTATATCCTCAAGGTCTAGAATAGAGCCTATCATTCAATAAATATTGAATGTGAACAGATGAATGAACAAATGAATCGAGTCCATATGTTACTTTAACCCACACACTTAGGGACCTCGGACTTTTGGAAGCATAGAGATTTTAGTAGAATAGGAGTATGTTTGCTCTCTGATCTTAGAGTTCTGTCCTCATACATTTTTCTTTGTTCCGACTCTGAGTATATGTAATGTTTTCATTTCCTACAAGCTTCTATTCTGATTATGTTTAAATGGAAATAGTGCTTTAACTCTTCCCATTTAAACTGAGGGCTATTGGAGTAACTTGTTACTCTTTTAGGTCAGTTGATCATGTCTTTCAGACACTTTTAGTAAAAATACAAATGACTTACAACACAATACTGAGAATGTATTAGTAAAACATCTGTCAAGACAGCAGGAAAATGGTTTCTTGCTGTTTTTATAACTATCGTATATATTGATACATACTCATATGTCTAGATTTTGCTATTTATGTTAATAAAACTATTTTTGTTTTTATTTAATCATTATTTTTGCTTAAATATGTCAGATCTTAAAATAGACATTTCAGCATAAATGGCTAATTCTCAATAACATTGATAAGAATGGCTTTTGATATTTGAGGAAAAGTGTATGTAATAGTTTACATTCTAGTAATTATGCTAGTATTTAGATCAATAAGCTATGGATAATATGTAAAATTTATTCTTGTCATATACATAGTATATGAGAATATTTAGGGATTGACTTTTTTTCTAAGTACTAAAGATTGGAATTTTGAATCAGTAGAAACCAGTACTTATCCATCATAAGGACAAATTTATATTTATACAACTAATTTTAAAGTATTTATATTAATATAACTCAGTATGCTCTTCTGAATATTTTTTAATTAAATCTTTATTATTCAGATTATTACATTTGTTTCTCTTTTTTCCCCTACATAGCTCCCGCCACCCGGCTCCCAAACCTCCCTCTACGTTTACCTCCCTCCCGTTGACCTCATCCATAGGTATATAATTTTTGTCCAGTCTCTCCCTGTACACCCCTCACCCCTTTCCCCCTGAGAATTATCAATCCACACCCTTTCTGTGCTCCTGATTCTATTATATTCACCAGTTTATTCTGTTGATCAAATTTTTAATTCACTTAATTTTTAAATTCCCTTGTTGATAGATATGTATTTGTTGTTCATAATTTTTTTGTCTTTTACCTTTTTCTTCTTCCTCTCCTAAAAGAGTACCTTTCAGTATTTCATATAATACTGGTTTGGAGTTGATGAACTCCTTTAGCTTTTTCTTATCTGTGAAGCTCTTTATCTGCCCTTCAATTCTGAATGATAGCTTTGCTGGATAGAGTATTCTTGGTTGTAGGTTCTTCCTATTCATCATGTTGAATATTTCTTGCCACTCCCATCTGGCCTGCATCATTTCTGTTGAGAAATCAGCTGACAGTCGTATGGGTGCTCCCTTGTAGGTAATGAACTGTTTTTCTCTTGTTGCTTTTAATATTGTCTCTTTGTCTTTTGCTCTTGGTATTTTAATTATGATGTGTCTTGGTGTAGTCCTCTTTGGATTCCTTTTATATGGGGTTCTGTGTGCTTCCTGGACTTGTAAGTCTATTTCTTTTACCAGATGTGGGAAGTTTTCAGTCATTATTTCTTTAAGTATTTCAGTCATTATTTCTTTTTCAGTATCTTGCTCTCTTTCTTCCTCTGGCACCCCCACAATTCTGATGTTGGTACGCTTGAAGCTGTCCCAGAGGCTCCTTACATTGTCTTCACATTTTTGGATTCTTTTTTCTTCTTGCTTTTCCAGTTGAGTGTTTTCTGATTCTTTATATTTCAAATTTTTGACTTGATTCTTGCCTTCCTCTAGTCTGCTGTTAGATCTCTGTATAATATTTTTTATTTCAGTCAATGTATGTTTAATTTCTAGTTGGTACTCTTCCATCTCTAGTTGGTTCTTTTTCATCTCTAGTTGGTCCTTTTTCATCTCCTCTTGGGTCTCGCTAACTTTATCCAACTTTTCTAGGATATTCTTGAAAAACCTTACAAGCCTGGTTTTGAACTCTATATCCAGTCGTTTGTTTTCCTCCATTTCTTTTGTTTGTAATCTCTTCCCTTGACCCAGCATTTTCACTATGCTGGAAGAACTTCTGTGCTGGATTCAGCCTTATGATATCAGACTTGCAAAACTGCAGAAGCCTCTCTGTTGAGCTTGGGATGGGTGGAGTCTCAGGGCTTAAGGGACCGTCTTGCCTTCCAGTCGGCCCCTGAGACTCACGTGACTGGGTAATCGCAGACGCGATCTGTTGCAGTGCCTCTAGACTGCTGCCTTTCCAGCTCCCCTGTGCCCCGGAACCATATGAATCTGGGTCCCCAGGACTTCGCCCAAATCTGGGGTTTAGTGGAGTTAGAAGTGACTCAGTTGGGATGCTTTGTCTCCCGCCCTCTTGTGAAATCCAGCGGCACAATCAGCAGTTGGTCTTCTGTGCGCAGTGCTGTGCGTTCCGCCCGACTTCTGCCCTCCTTCGACTCCCCCAATTTCCGTGCACTTCTCCCTTAATAATTTATCATAACAGTCCGAACTCCCCCCGTATGAGTTTCGGCTGCACCTGGGGTTTAGTGTCGTAGGATAAGGAGTTCAATGGCGTTGAGAGTCTCCCACCAGAGAAAGCCAGCTAGGTACTCCGGCACCTGCTCTCTCCACGCGCACGTCTCTGTACCTCAGCTTTTTGCAGCTCTTCTGGGTCTCTGTGAGTCCCTGTCTTTCCTTCTAGTTGTAGAATTTCCACTCAGCCAGCTTTCCTGTGGTTCTGGATAATGTCCGTTCTTTTAGTTGTAGTTTTGAAATTGTTGTGCGAGGCAGCAGTGTAGGTATTTACCTATGCCGCCATCTTGGTTCCTCTTCTGAATATTTTGAAATAGGCTATAAGTACCCTAATAAGCCATTTATTTAAACGTTTCATCAAACATTTATTAAGCATATATTATTTAAGGCCATAGAATCAAAGCAAACACCTTTACACCTTTCTAAGTACTGCCCTCTGGGACTTGATTTCTTTTTTTTTTTATTTAATAAATCTTTATTGTTCAGATTATTACAATTGTTCCTCTTTTTTCCCTCCATAACTCCCCTCCACCCAGTTCCCATTCCATCCTTTGCCCTTACCTTCCCGCCACTGTACTCATCCATAGGTGTACGATTTTTGTCCACTCTCTTCTCCCACCCCCTACAACCCTTTCTCCATGAGAATTGTCAGTCCACTCCCTTTCTATGCCCCAATTCTATTATATTCACCAGTTTATTCTGTTAATCAGATTTTTTATTCACTTGATTTTTAGATTCACTTGTTGATAGATATGTATTTGTTGTTCATAATTTTTATCTTTACCTTTTTCTTCTTCCTTTTCTTAAAGAATACCCTTCAGCATTTCATATAATACTGGTTTGGAGGTGATGAACTACTTCAGCTTTTTCTTATCTGTGAAGCTCTTTATCTTTCCTTCAATTCTGAATGATATCTTTGCTGGGTAGAGTAATCTTGGTTGTAGGTTCTTGCTATTCATCACTTTGAATATTTCTTGGCACTCCTGTTTGGCCTGAATTGTTTCTGTTGAGAAACCAGCTGACAATCGTATGGGTGCTTCCTTGTAGGTAATGAACTGTTTTTCTCTTGCTGTTTTTAATATTGTCTCTTTGTCTTTTGCTCTTGGTATTTTAATTATGATGTGTCTTGGTGTGGTCCTCTTTGGATTCCTTTTGTTTGGGTATCTGTGCACTTCTTGGATTTGTAAGTCTATTTCTTTCACCAGGTGGGGGAAGTTTTCAGTCATTATCTCTTAAAATAGGTTTTCAGAATCTTGCTCTCTTTCATCTTCTGGCACCCCCATAATTCTGATGTTGGTATGCTTGAAGTTGTCCCAGGGGTTCCTTCCACTATCTTCACATTTTTGGATTCTTTTTTCTTTTCCAGTTGAGTGTTTTCTGCTTCTTTGTATTTCAAACCTCTGACTTGATTTTTACATTCCTCTGGTCTGCTGTTAGGTCTCTGTATAATATTATTTATTTCAGTCACTGTATGTTTAATTTCTAGTTGGTTCTTTTTCATTTCTAGTTGGTCCTTTCTCATCTACTCTTGGGTCTCACTAAATTTATTGGCCTTTTCTAAGAAATTCTTGAAAAACCTTATAAGCGTGGTTTTGAACTCTATATCCAGTTGTTTTTTTTCCTCCATTTCTTTCCTTTGTGATCTGTTCCTGTGTCTCCACATTTTCGCTGCTTCCCTGAGTTAGTAGAGTAGCTTTTTGTGCTAGGTGTTCTATTTGGCCCAGTAGCTCTGCCTCCCCAGTTACCTGAGGTGGACTCTCTTGGTACACCCCTTTGTGGACTGTGTGTACAGCCTTGTTGTAGTTAAGTCTTGATTGTTGTTGGTATCACTAGGGGGAATTGACCTCCAAGCCAATTGGTTGTGAGGATCAGCTGTGTCTATGCTGGGAGAACCTCTGTGCTGGAGTCAGCCTTATGATACAAGACTTGCAAAATTGCAGAAGCCTTTGTGTTCAGCTTGGGTGGGGTGGAGGCTCAGGACTGAGCAGACAGCCTTAGCTTTCCGACAGCCCTGCCCTATGAGGCCCCTGGGTCTCAGAGTCCCTCGGTAATCACTGCAGCCCTCTTTGCATACTCGTGGTCGCGTGCCTCCAGACCTCTGTCTTTCCGGTTCCTCTGAGTTTCTGTACACTCTAGAGACCCATATGAGTCTGGGTTCCTAGGGTCTTGCCTGAAACTGGGTTTCAGTGCAGTTGGTATTGGAGTTCAGTCGGGATGTTCCTGTTAGAGAAAGCCAGTGTCACACTCAGCAGTCAGTCCTCTCTGTGTGCATGTCTCTGTACCTCAGCTTTTTGCAGTTCCTCTGAGTCTCCCTGTGCCCTTCTCTTTCTTTCTATTTGTAGAATTTTCACTCAGCCAGCTTTCCTGTGAGTCTGGATGATGTCCATTCTGTCTTTTAGTTGTAGTTTTGAATTTGTTGTGCAAGGCAGCAGTTTAGGTGTTCACCTATGCCGCCATCTTGGTTTCTGTCGGGACTCCATTTCTTGTCTTCTTGTCTTCCTCCTTTTATTCATTCCTTAAGCAGACATTTAGGTCCTATGCTTAACAAACTATGGATGTCTTATCAGCACTGTCCCCACCCTGATTCCACTGCATAGCTACAGTGCTATGTTGGAAATGGGAAATCTTCTCATAGTTAATCAGTGTTGACATTCTGATACTACAGTGGCAAGGATAACTAAAATACAAACCCTTCCCTCACATAACTCAGTCTAGATAAAGATATTACAAGTCAGTTAGATAACTGTGATAATGAAAGTATATATAGCATACTTTATATATTTATATATATATAATTGTGTGTGTGTGTGTATATATATATATATATATATATATAATTTGTGTGTGTGTGTGTGTGTGTGTGTGTGTAAATATATATATCAGTCATACTTCTTAAGAGCCCAAGCTTTGGAGTCTTACCTGCCTGGATTGAAATTTAAATCCATCACTATCCATTTGACCTGAGGCATGTTACTTAATTTCAGTTTTTGCATCTATAAAATGAGACTAATAATGGTACCTACTGTTGAGTTGTGATGATTAAATGTGTTAATGGCATTCAAAATATTAGTTCAGTGACTGGCTTGTAGTAAGTGCTCAGTATAGATGTTAGTTATTGTGTTTAACAGTCAGTGATTTTTTTTGCCTTAGGGCATTAAGGAAACAATCAGAGTTAAAAAAATCATATGTCTTGTGTCTGAAAGATGAAATAAATAGGAAGAGGATTTTTTAAAAGTATATTTTGTTCCTTTCAGAAAGGAAGGGAGAAAGAGAGAGTGAGATAGATACATTAATGATAAGAGAGAATCACTGATCGGCTGCCTCCTGCATATCTTTACTGGGGATCGAGCTGGCAACTCAGGCATGTGCCCTGACCAGGAATCGAACCATAACCTTATGGTTCATAGGTTGATGCCCAACCACTGCACCTTACCAACCGGGCAACAGGAGAGCATTTTAAGCCAAGTGAGCAGTATGTGCTAAGGCATGGATATATAAGGAATTACAAGTAGTTCTTGTATAGGAAATAAGTACTTTACTTTTCTTGGAACAGCTGCCAGAGAGGGAGAACCAGAGGTCAGATGATAAAGAATACTGTCCACCACACTAAGGAAATTGGATTTTTTTTCCTGTGGACTATGGAGGATTGTTGAAGAGAAAGGACTATATCAGATTTATATTTTAGCAAAGTCACTCTAATGGCAGTGTGGGAAATGGAAAGCAAGGAGATTATTTTAGGCAGGAAACCCATATGAGAGTGTTATCAGAGAATGCCTTTCTCTGTTGCTGGTGAGAGTGGGGCTCTTGGGGTGCTGCTGGAATAAGCATTTCCAGAGGTCCCTGTGGGAGGATGAGATGTGGTAGGAAGCTTTATTTGTGTGGAATTATATCCCTCAGTTTCTAAAGTTCCATTTCCCTTAAACCAGTCCAAGAAGATATGCAACTTGGGGATTCAGCAGTGCTGGAAGCAAAGCCAGAGTCCATTTTCCATTCCATGTTGGAATTGGGTTCAGCACAGCATCAGGCTAGTTCCAGTCCGTCAGTCTATTGTGTGGGCAAATGCAGGGAAATGTTGCCCTTGCAACTAGGGAGCCAGGAGCCCAGCACACAAGAGCGAGCAAGAGGCAAGAGAGGGAACTCCTTTGTTTAGGAGTTTATGTATTTCAAGTCTTCCTGTGCTTGCAGTGACCACACCTACTTTGCCCAATGACCTGTTCCCAGGTGTGACTGACAAGTACCTTTCCTATGTCACCCAGACTTTACTGGCCATGCCTATAATATTTGCCTTCTTTTGTTCCTCCTCTGTTAACTGTATTTATTACAATGGTATCAAAAGGATTTTGTCATAGAACTGATGAGAGAAAATGTGAGGCTAAACTATAATAAGTAATCAGTGGTGTGATAATATCCTAATAACATTTTATAAAATATAAAAAGCCATAGCTGCAATCATACTTCATATTAAATTAATGGCATACCTGCATGGATGTTATTTGAAGAACATGTTCTTTAGATAAAAGTGAGATTAAAACTCTATCTTGGCTAAAAGTTTATGGGAAAATAGAATGTATAATTAATATCAGTTAAACCTTAATTTCTTGGTTTGCATTTAGTTTTCATTTCTTTTTTTCAGTATAAGCCATGTAGAAATGAATGTTATGATGTCTTTTATATATGGAGGAACTTTGGACTTTCCAGACAAAGCTAATATTGGGTATGTATTATTTTTTAATTATTTTAAATATAAAAGTATTAATATTTTTTTGGTTTCTGCTATTTTGAGCTATGTTTCAGAGTATCAATGAAGTAGAAGCTTCACTTTTATCACCTGTTTTACCATATCTTGTGTGTAATTTTCTTCTAAAAATAAAATTACTGTTTTTAGAATAAAAAAATGTTCTAGCAATGCACAGTAATAAGATAATAAGATTAAGAAAAGTCTTTATTAGACTTAAATTATGTTCGAAGCCCTAAGCGGTTTGGCTCAGTGGATAGAGCGTTGGCTGACAGATTGAAGGGTCCCAGGTTCGATTCCGATCAAGCGCATGTACCTCAGTTGCGGGCACATTCCCAGTAGGGAGTGTGCAGGAGGCAGCTGATAAATGTTTCTCTCTCATCGATATTTCTGACTCTATCCGTCTCACTTCCTCTCTGTAAAAAAAATCAATAAAATATATATTTTTTAAAAATATTATGTTAGGAAAATCATATTTGTTTTGGAAAATAAATGAGAAGATTTTATAAAACAAAATTGATTGAACCTTTATCAAATTTTGAACAATTATTTTAGTACTTTATTTTTAACTTTAGTATGTCTCTTAAAACAAAAAGAAAAACTTTAAAATTAATTTAAGAATATAGCCAACAATGATGTGATTCTTTTATTATTATTATTATTATTTATTTTTTACAGAGAGGAAGGGAAAGGAATAGAGAGTTAGAAAAATCAATGAGAGAGAAACATCGATCAGCTGCCTCCTGCATACCCCCTCCTGGGGATGTGCCCATAACCAAGGTATGTGCCTTTGACTAAAATCGAATTGGGACCCTTCAGTCCACAGGTTAATGCTCTATCCACTGAACCAAATCGGGTAAGGCATGATGTGATTCTTAATTGCTTTATAGTGAAATGCCATTTAAACTGCTGAAATTCTATTGGAGAGTGCTATCCTTTTATTGCTATTCTAACATCAAAGTGAAAGCTGCTCTTTTAATATTAAATATCCATTGGTTCTTTTACTTACAAACTGAATAAATATGATTTGGGGAAGAAAGCCTCATGAGTCATAAAGATTCAGTTCTGAAGTTTCCCCCCTGGAAACCTATATGAATTTTATCTTGCTCTCTAGGCTTGTTGCTTTTCTAAATATCTAAAGTATGTATGGGTGCTCAGAAATATTTGCCCAATAAAAGAAGTGACTGAAAACCTTTTGAATAATTGCATGATGTCTCTAATCTTTTTCAATCTGATAAGCATAAATTTGCTACCCCAAAACTTTTATTATACAGATTTATTGCAAAGAGTTTAAAAATTTAACAGCCTTCAAAGCAGTTTCCTGGGCTTTGAGATATATCTGTGAATCTGAGATTAATTTGATTGAAACATCTTCAAATTTATTTCTTCGTATTCTCCATTATTCAAATCTTGTGACAGTGCTTTCAATTTTTGACCTTTTTGTAACCCATAAAGATTATTTATTATATAGGGCAGAAAGTTATAATTAAATTAATAAAAATTTATATTTTTCTTTTTTAAAACACACTATATATTAGTAGGAAGTTACTATATATTTGCTTTGGTTTTTAAAATGGAGAATTAACACCGTATCTACTTTTATTTTAGTAAAATACTCAATATGGCTGATATGTATGGACTAGAAGGATTAAAAGAAGTAGCAATCTATATTTTAAGAAGAGATTACTGTAATTTCTTTCAGAAGGTAATTATTGAGTTTCAGAAATCTTTACCCAGTACTTATGCCTTAAAGTCAACATTATTACCTAATAGATTTTTAGCTCTGACAGTAAAGAGTTTAAATCTTAAAAATATTAAGTTAATTTAATTAATGGAAACTTTAACTGACAAATAACTCATGTGCTATACTTTAAAAAAGATCACTTTAAATTAAATAAAATTGAGGTGGGGTTTGTTGAAAGGATACAGGAGTATCCTATACAATTCAAGATGGAGAAGTGTATATCTGGGACTCAGGGTTTGGAAATAAGAGAAAGGAAATTAGGAACCTAGGTTACCTTCTACATTTACCAAGGTACATTTATCATGGTGCTACTGTGGTTCTCTTCCCTGAAATTATACTCCTTTTTTCTACCACTTCTCTTTATAGCATGTACTTGGGTGGAATATATTTGTCTTCTAAAATACTGACATTTAAATTTTAGTTTATGTAAACATTATTTTCTAAAAAAAGATCTTATACTGTGTATTTGTATAGATTCCATTTTGTACATTGTTTTCATTTTTATTTTTATATATTTTTATTGATTTTAGAGAGGAAGGGAAAGGGAGAGAGAGAAAGAAACATCAATGATGATTTGAAATATCAGTGAGAGAGAATCATTGATCAGCTGCCTCCTGCACACCATCCATTGGGAACCAAGCCCACAATCTGGGCATGTGCCCTCACTGGGAATTGAACCATAATCTCCTGGTTTATAGGTCAACACTCAACCACTGAGCCACACTGGCCAGGCTGTACCTTATATTTTATTCTTCATTATTTTAATTTACACTGTAACTATAGGTTATTTTTTATATTCTTATTTATGCTTTTCTATATTTTCTAAATTTTCTACAATGGTATTTATTATTTTTTAATCAACAGAAAACAAGTCTTAGAATAATTGTTTATATCAATACTAGAGGCTCAGTGCTCAAAATTCATACATGGGGAAGGACTGTGTTTCTCAGCCCAGCCTGCACTGTCTCCAATCTGAGACCCCTTGAGGGATGTCCAACTGCCCTCTCACAGTCCAACCGCTCACTGCCTGCCTGCCTGATTGCACCTAACCACTTATGCCTACCAGCCTGATCACCCCCTAACCACTCCCCTCCCAACCTGATCAACACCTAACTGTACCCCTGCTGGCCTGATTGCTCCTAACTGCCCTCCCCTGCCGGCCTGGTCACCCCTCATAGCCCTCCCTTGTCAGCCTGGTCGCCTCTAATTGCCCTTCCCTGAAGGCCTGGTTGCCCCCAACTGCCCTCCCTTGCTGACCTAGTCACCCCTAACTGCCCACCCTTGCCAGCCTGGTCGCTCCTAACTGCCCTCCCCTGCAGGCCTGGTCCCCCCCAACTGCCCTCCCCTGCATGTCTGGTTATCCCCAACTACCCTCCCCTTCCAGCCTTGTGGCCCCTTTCTGTCCTCCCCTACAAGCCTGGTCACCCCTAACTGCCTTCCCTTGCAGGCCTGATCCCTCCCAACTGCCCTCCTCTGCTGGCCTGATCACCCACAACTGCCCTCCCCTGCTGGCCATCTTGTGGCAGCCATCTTGTGTCCACATGAGGGCAGGATCTTTGGCCACATGGGGGCAGCCATCTTGTGTATTGGAGTGATGGTCAATTTGCATATTACTCTCTTACTAGATAGGATTCCCCTATTATTTGATACTTGAGGCAACAATATACATTGTATGAATTGTAATTTGGTAATTTTAATAATTTCAATAATACTTAAATTTAGATTTTTGTGTTGGATAGGACTTTTCCTAGCTTTCTATATGTTATAGCAAAGGAAGCACCCCATGTACTAAAACAGAGCCATGAACAGATGGGTCCTACACTACCACCATTACCACTCTCTCAGAGTTTACTGAGGACCAGTTAAATTCAGCTACCTTAACTCCTTATTCCAGCTTCTGTAAGTAAGGGGACTAGCAGGATGGCAGTCTGTGGTGACTTCAGCTTTGTAGAAAGTGAAGAATTCTGGTGAAAGGTTTTCCTTCTCTTTCATCTGTTTCCCCCATCTTCCCAGCCAAATGAAAGTTAGGAGGGAAATCCGAGCATGTCTCAAATAAAGAGTAAAGATGTCTTCTCATCTCTCAGAGGGATGTACCATAGTATAAAACCAGCCCACTGAGAAGCTTCCATTAAAGTAAAAAAGGAAGTAGTGAGAGATTTTTGGGGGAGAGCCTGGAATATGCCTCAGAAACCAATGAGAGTATATTTGAATGTGGAGATTTCTAAAAAGAGGAGGAGGCTTGCTGGAGAAGCCAGTACTTACCTGGTGATTAGGGACAATAGTTATTACCATAAATAGAAAAAAGTATGGGGAGTGTATCCTACTGGAGAGTGAATTATACCTGATCATCTAATTTTCTGGATGTGTACTCCTTTTATTGCTATTCTAACATCAAAGTAAAAGATGCTCTTTTAATATTAAATATTCATTGGTTCTTTTAATTACAAACTGAATAAATATGATTTTGGGAAAGAAAGCCTCATAAGTCACAAAGATTCAGTACAGAAATTTTGAATGAGAAAGACCTTAGTGGTTCATGAAGATTAGAGGATACAGGGCCTGGTGACACTGTGTCTCACCTGGGACTTATTGTGCATCATGAACCACTAGAAGGAAGAATCTTTATCCACTGAGAGACTAGGGTGAAGTTCAGTCTGTCCCCTAAAAGAGCCACCAAATCAGACTAGGCCACCAACACACCAACATCTGAATTAGATAAAAATCAAGGACATCTCCCTACTACCATGTTGGTCTCTGGTTAGTTACTTAAGGTGACCATAGCCACCCATAGCCTTTTTCCACAGGAGTGAACCTAGAATATGGAGGTGCAGGACAACTGCCTATTCCATACATTCTATTAATGTAGTCGGTGATTTAAGCCAGATACGAGATACTGAATTTCATTACCAAAAGTAACCACAAACTACTGAAATTTGCCTATAAGGCATTAAGGGATAGACAAAGAGGGATTTTGACACAGCATGGTTGACAGCGCTAGTTGGTAAAAAGAAGTTTTATATTAGTATCTTCTCTGAACCGAGAATCCTTAATAGACCAGTTACACCTAACATTTAAAAATAATCTCTTTTATGGATAGTCTTATGAGTTGTATGCAGCTTCCTATATTTTACTTTCAATAATGCCCTCAATTTTAAAACACAAAAGGCACAATACTTGATGCCATTAAAATAATAGAAAAGGAAATTTAAAAAATTATTAATAGAGTATTTATTGAAAACTTTTTTTACTTTATTTTTCTTATTTTCATATAGTCTATATTGCTATGGTAACATATTTTTCTTTTCATTGACCTGATCTTTAGATTATTTGCTTTCTCTCTCTATATATATTTTTTAATATATTTTATTAATTTTTTTTACAGAGAGGAAGGCCGAGGGATAGAGTTAGAAACATCAATGAGAAAGAGACATCCATCAGCTGCCTCTTGATCAGCTGCCTCTTGCACGCCCCCCTACTGGAGGTGTACCTGCAACCAAGGTACATGCCCTTGACCAGAATTGAACCTGGAACCTTTCAGTCCGCAGGCCAACACTCTATCCACTGAGCCAAACCAATTTCGGCATTTTCTATATTTTGATAATATATTTTTGTGTGACACATCTTTAAATACATATTTTAACCTCTGGATCTCAGTGATGTAGTTTCTTGGCAGTGACTTAAATATAGTAAGCCTTTAATAACAGTCTCTGTAGTAGTACAGATTTGGGTATAATATAGTGGGTAACTGACCTGGAACTCCTGGCAAGATGGCTTTGGTTATTTCATTCACTTTAAAGTCTTGCCTTTTACATGACTTTGGGACTTTACTTATAGGGTTATAGTGAGATTTATATATTTTTTGCCACTGATTTAAATTTTTTTAAGTAATGATTTAAATATATGTCTTTCCACATTCTACAAGTAGGGTTTGAAAATAGCTAAACGTGAGTCATCCCATTTATACAAAACACTTGGAATCAGCATTTCCATATAAGTAAAATTTTCAGAAAGCTAAAGTTAACTCTTTAAGTCTGTGGTCAGCAAATTTTTTCTGTAAAGGCCAGATAGTAAATATTCTAGGCTTTGTAGCCATGTGGTCTCTATCACAACTACTCAGCTCTGCTGTTGTAGAGCAAAAGCAGCTAGAGACAGTATATAAATGAAACAGAATAGCAGTGTTCCAATAAAACTCATTCACAAAAACATGGTAGGCTAGATTTGGCCCACAAGCTATAGTTTGTCAGTTTTCACTTTAAGCAGTAAATTATTTTATATTTTAATAATTTTATAGAAATTTTTCTTGTTATATATCAATTAGTACTTTGTTGTAGAGGGCTAGTCATCCTAATATATAAAAAGCTAGGAGCCATCACAACCGAAACAACTGGACGGATGACCGAACACAGACTGTGGGGGCGGCAAGGCTGGCAGGGGGTTAGTGAGGGATGATCAAACAACTGAACAGCAGGCTGCATGGGGTGACCAGTTCAGCAGGGGGTTTAGTGAGGGATGACCAAATGACTGAACATCAGGCTGCGTGGGGCAACTAGGCCAGCAGTTGGGGGTGACCAGGCTGGTGGGAGGGGGGCAGTTGAGGGCAACCAGGCTAGCAGGGGCCAGGTAGAGACAATCATGCCAGCAGAGGGGGGCTGTTAGGGATGACCGGCCAGTGGGGAGGGAGTAATTGGCAACCAGGCTGGCAGGGGAGGGAAGGGGGACTGTTAGGGGCAACCAAGCCAGCAGAGGAGGGCATTTTGAGGTGACCAGGCCAGCAGGGGGGCAGTTAGGGGCAACCAGGCAGGCAGGTAGGTGAGCTGTTAGGAACCAGTGGTCCCGAATTGTGAGAGGGATGTCTGATTGCTGGTTTAGGCCCAATCCCTAAACCAGCAGTTGGACATCCCCTGAGGGGTCCTGAATTGGAGAGGGTGCAGGCTGGGCTGAGGGGATTTCCCCCCCCCCTTGCACAAATTTTGTGCACTAGGCCTCTAGTTTATATAAAAGCCTAAGCAACTAGCCAACTGTCTGGTAGCTATAACATGCAATGACCACCAGGGGGAAGATGCTCAATGCATAGGCATGGAAACATGGAACAGACTGATGAATGTCAGAGGGAAGAAGGGATGGAATAGGGCACAAAAAAATTAACCAAAGATCTTATATGCATACTAGAGGTGGGGGTCCCTTGGCCTGGCCTGTGGGATCAGGCTGAAACCAGCTCTCTGACATTTGCTGAGGGGTCTCTGATTGCTAGAGGGCACAGGCCAGGCCGAGGGATCCCACTGGTGTATCAGGCCTCTAGTTCCTAAATAAACTTAAGCTGCTGGACTTTTTAACTGTTGTTGGCTTTTATAGCTTTTCAGACTTTTGGGAACTTTTAGGTTGCCAAATATGTCATACCAGTAGTCTGTCCCCTCATTCTAGTTTAATACTCTCACCTAAAGTATGTCAGAAAATCAACTTATTTAACTTTATAGAACTATTACTTTAAAATCAATATATTAAGTCATTTCTGATTTTAGGACAATTTTGAGTACCTCCAGTTATCCAAGGGGAACAGCGCAATTGTTAATATACAAAGCAGAATATTTATATTAAATTTATTAAACACTAATATATAACACTTTAAGGAAATAGATATTAAACAATCAAATTAATAGCAATTCATAATATAAGAGGTTGGAAATCACTGACCATATTAGGACTATGATAGAGGCATTTCTGAAGAAACTTACTCTTAAAGTAGGATATTTTCAGAAGTATGCATTTAGAGACTATATATCTAATTGCTGGTCTTTATTGTCTAAATCCTAAATCACAGTTAATTACTTTGTACAAAGAAAAGTTGAATTTTCTTTACCCTAATTGGCAATAAATGTGCTTAGAAACATAGTCCAAAATAATTGAAAATATGTGACAGTGAACAGCATGTAGCATAGAGAGCCTCTCTCGCCTCTGTGGCAGCACTAAGGATGTCCGGCTGATGTAAATACATTCTATCATTATCTGAGGTCAGTGTAGGACCTTCCATTGCACATGTACTTAAAAGTTATATTTGTATTTTAGGAAGCAGATTAGATCAAATAATCATATTGCAATGTGATGTGCTAGAAATTATTATATCATTTTTACTTTAAAAATTTAAGCTAAATGAAATTAGAATAGAAATTGTGTGCATTCTGACAAAAGAACTCAAATGTTGTTCTATAAAACTAGAAGTTATTAGTAATACTTCCTTTTAAGAGAATAACAGATTTTTAAATTACAGATATTTTATTCTCCAACTTGGGTACATATATCAGATCATCTATATGAATCAAATACTCTTGGCTTCTGTAAGTTGAAAAAGAACAAAATAGTGCTTTCTGTCAATTTCAGCCCATCCTCAGAAGCTTGGCATCTATACTAGAATGCCTGATTATTGCTCATTCAGTTGGAGTGGAAAGTCTTTTTGCTGACTGCATGAAGTAAGTAATCTGAAATAGTGCTGAAACTATTAATTGAGGGATTCTGTTCTTTCATTCTCCTAATTTTCTGGGAAATTTTTAGACTTGGCTGGTTTTCTTAGGTGCAGTATATGTAACTTAATGCTTAACTAATTGCAACAATTAAAAAGAGATATTGATTTAGGTATTACTCAAGGTGCTTGGGATCAATTTTATTTTAGCCCAACCATAATTACTTATGTTAAACCAAAGTGGATTTAAAATATGTTTACCAAAAAGAGCATAGTCGATCCACTGTAGAGCTCACAAAATTAACTATAAAAGTTAGTCAAAACATATATATCTACAAATTGAACACGCAAATATAGTTGAATGTTATAATGAAAAATATTTTTATTTCTCTAACTTGAGATTCTTTTATTTATAACAGGTGGATTGTAAAGCATTTTGCAAGGTTTTGGTCTGAGAGAAACTTTGCAAATGTACCTCCTGAGATTCAGAAACGTTGTCTTAACATGTTAATTCAATCCTTAGTAAGTATAACCTGAATACTCTTGTTTGTATTTCATTTCAAGAGCTTTATTCAGTTGAATAAGATACTTTCAATATTTCAATTATAAAGGTAAAAGCTATATTCCAGATAACCCAGAACCAATTCTCAAAACCTATTCTTAAACGTCTCTTCCTATGTGCCAAATTCATTAGGCAAGGTTCAGTCAGAGAAGCAGGAAGTTATGTATTGGTTTATGAACAAAAGATACTTGGTACTGGGGATGGAAGTCAGCATTGGCTCAACAGCATGGACTTTCACTCACTAAGGTGGATTTGAATATAACACTGAAATTTCTCTATGGCAACATTCCCCAAGAGGAGCTATCTATCTACCTGGTAGCAGGTTAATTACATTGGACTACTTCATCATGAAAAGGCAGTGCTTTGTTCTCAGTGGAATAGACATTTGCTCTGGATATGAATTTGCCTTCATTGCTTTTCATGTTTCTGACAAAGCCATTATCCATGGACTTGCAGAATGCCTTTTCCACCATCGTGGTATTTCACACAGCATCACTTCTTACTAAGGAAGTCCACAGCAAATGATGTGTAGCAATGGGCCCATGCTCATAATTTCACTTTTATCATATTTCCTATCCTGTTTCCTATCATCATCCTGAAATAGCTGGCTCGATAACATGAATAGCTTTTTTTTTTTTTTAATCCTCACTGAGGATATTTTTCCATTGATATTTAGATTGGGAAAAAGAAAAAACCGATGTGAGAGAAACACATTGATTGGTTGCCTCCTGGACAAGCCCTGACCAGGGCTCGAGCCCCAACGAGGGCCTAGGCTGGGGAGGAGCCTGCAACCAAGGTATGTGCCCTCGACCAGAATCAAACCTGGGTCCCTTTGGTCCACAGGCTGATGCTCTATCCACTGCACCAAACCAGCTAGGGTTGGAATTGCCTCTTGAAGACTCACTTGCAGCACCAGCAAGTAGCAGTGCCTTCTGGGGTTGGGACATTACCCTTCTGAAGGCTATATGCTCTAAATTAATTTTTTACTTATGGTTCTGTTTGTCTTATAACTAAGATTCATGAGTCCAGAAACTAGGAAGTGAGGATGGCTCTACATACAATTATTCCTAGTGATCCACTAACAGAATTACTGCTTCCTGCCTCTAGAACTTTAATTTCTGCTGATCCTAGAGGTTTTAGTTCCAAAGAGAAAAATGCTTCCATCTGGAAACATAACAATGATTCCATTAAACTAAAAGTTGAGACTGCCTCCTTCTAGTTACTTTGTAAACCAACAGGCAAAGAAGGGAAATTATTGGTAGGTTGCATCTGACTATTGGGGAGATTGTGTTGGTAACATAACATGGGTAATGAGGAATACACTTGGAATGCTGTGCTCCCATGTCCTATGATTAAAATCAATGGAAAACTAACAACCAAATTTAGGCAGCATTGATAATGGCCCAGATTATTCAGGAATTAAAGTTTGGGCCACTCTCCTGGATAACGAACTACAAATGGGAGAGGTACTTGCTGAGAACAAAGGGAATATGCAGTGCAGTGGGAAAAGATAGATATAAATGCAAACTATGAGCAAATGAACAGTTATAGAAATGAGCACTGTAATAGTTATGATATAAACATGATTCATTTCCCTTTTTATATGAATGTTTATATCTACACTAATAAAAGAAAAACATGCAAATAACCATCTTTCCATTATGCCCACCAGCCAATCAGGAGGGAATATGTAAATTAGAAGGGCAAAGATGGTGGCCGCCCAGCTGCCCTAGGCGTGGAGTGGCTGAGCGGTACAGGTGGGTAGCCTATTTGTTGAATAGAAGATAGTTATACAGTGGTACCTCGAGATACAAGTGCCCTAACATACAAGATTTTTGAGATACGAGCCGTGGAGTGAGCGATTTTTGCTTTGAAATATGAGCAACATTTGAGATAGGAGTAATCGCGCGGATCAGCCGGCTGCACACGACCCAGCAGTTTACCTCAACTCGAGCATCTCATAGTTTCCCACGCCTCAAGGTTACCGAACAAATTAAACTCGTATCTCGAGGTACCACTGTATTATGTTAGGCAATCCCTATTTGGGAATTAAATATGTTCTAAAGGGTGCCAGGTTGACATGATACCTCATCTGGGAAGCATGAATGAACCATCCTTCCCAGAATTTCCTTCTTTGTATATTTCTACAGTGGCCACAAGAGAATTTGGCATGAGATTTGTAAGGTAAATGAGAAGTAGCAGTAGCTTTTTTTTTACACCAGGAATATTGGAGCAGGTACTTTTATTATTTTTTTAAAATATATTTTATTGATTTTTTACAGAGAGAAAGGGAGAGGGGTAGAGAATTAGAAACATCGATGAGAGAGAAACATTGATCAGCCGCCTCCTGCACCCCCCCTACTGGGGATGTGCCTGCAACCACGATACATGCCCTTGACCGGAATCTAACCTGGGACCTTTCAGTCCGCAGGCCTACGCTCTCTCCACTGAGCCAAACCGGTTTCGGCGGAGCAGGTACTTTTAGCTTGTACATTTTGGTTGTTTACTGGCTTACCTTATTAACGAGGAATAGCAGCCAGGCCTGCAATTGCTTCACCTTTCCCTGTATCCTCTTTTGGGTTCTCTTCTCCTGAGCCATGGATGTGTTTACTTCCTGGATGAAGGATGCCAACATCTCCTGAAGGACACCCATTTCATCCAGGTTGGAGTCAGTGAGAGCTGAAATGAGTCCATCTTTGTGGATTACAATTTATGCTCTTGGATATCAACTTGTCCTTGGTCTTCACTTTATGTCCCATCTTTCCTTCTCGACTGCTTTCCCGGTGGACTTCAAACTACCACATCATCTACAAAGATTGTTTAACCATCTCACACAATTCTATAAGTTCGGACCTTATAACAAATTCCTCTATGTATATAAATGCCACCACCACTGTTACCACTACCAATACCACTACTACTATTATTATTAGGAGAAGGAAGAGGAACAGGAAGCAGAGAAGGAAAAGTGGTAATAGTAATAGTAGTAGTATTTGGTAGTTTTTCTTTAAATCTTTATAGTTCAAAAAGTACTTTTTATTGAAATTAGTTTTTATATTTTATTGATTTTTTTTTAAAGAGAGGAAAGGAGAGGGATAGAACGTTAGAAACATTGATGAGAGAGAAATATCGATCAGCTGCCTCCTGCACACCTCCCACTGGGGATGTGCCTGCAACCAAGGTACATGCCCTTGATGGGAATCGAACCTGGGACCCTTCAGTCAGCAGGCCGATGCTCTCTCCACTGAGCCAAACCAATTAGGGCTATTTTATTGAAATTTTGTATAAAACAGGTACTATTATCTCCATTTCACATACAAGAAGGAATCAGAGAGGTACGTGCTTTTATTCAAGTTCACAGTGCTAATAAATTACAAAGCCAGATTTTAAAACCAATTGCTTCCATTCTTTCATGGGCAAAGATTTTATTTTTAGGAAAGTATGGGCCTTCATGTAGATCAATGGAACAGAATAAAGAGTCTAAAAATAAAGCCATGCCTTTATGGTCAATTAATATTTGACAAGGGAGGCAAAAACAATTGGGTAAAGTTAATCGATTAAATAAATAGCTTTGGGAAAATTGGGCAGATATGTACCAAAAAAAATGAAACTAGACCTCCTTCTTGAACCATACAGAAGACTAAATTCAAAATGGAATAAAGACTTAAATGTAAGACTCAAAATCATAAAAATCCTAGAAGAAAACATAGGCAGTAAAATCTTAGACATGTCTCAAGCTACTGTATTTTTCTATGTATAAGACACCCCCATATATAAGATACTCACTGCTTTTCCAATCCAACCCAAAATTAAGAAATCAACAATTTGAACATTTTGCTGGTTTTCCTTTTAAGACCTTCTTTTTTGGCATCTTAAGGAGTTGTTCTTCCTGTTTTCTCCCCTGTCTGATCATACACTCAATGGGAGGAGGTTCAAATTGTCTCTCTGCAGCTCTTTTTCTATGCTCTTTTGCATAGCTGATTACATTCAGTTTGAATTTTACAGAGTAAGACAACCTCTTACCAGTATTTATCTTTTTAATTTTATGGTCTCAGAATGCTCCAGTCCCTGTTGCATCTGCGCACTCTCCACCTCCACCCCCAGTAACAATAAGGCTCATGATTGGAGGAAGCCTGTTTGACAAGGTATGGGCAGCTACCGCGTGGCTCCCTCCTCACCTGACTTCCGTGTATAAGATGCCCCTCAATTTTCAGTCTAACGATTTTAGAAAAAAATAGCATTTTATACATGAAAAAATATGGCATGTTTTTTTCTGATACATTTCCTAGAGCAAGGGAAACAAAAGAAAAAAATAAACAAATGGGACTACATCAAACTAGAAGGTTTTGCAAGGCAAAGGAAACTATTGGCAAAATGAAAAGACAATTCACTGATTGGGAAAATATATTTGCCAATGATATACATCTAATAAGGGGTTAATATCTAAAATTTATAAAGAACTTATATAACTCTACCAAATAGAATATATATTTAGCTTTTGATAAAAAATAGAATATTTTTTATTATTTTCCAATTAAAATTTAAAATGTTACCAAAAATATTAAAGCAAACAGTCGTCTTACTTTTCAAAATAAACTATGTGCATGCAACATGCAAGCCTGTTTCTCAGGCTCAGTTATTAGGCAGACCCAGTCTAAGACTAGCAGTATTGGCCCAACAATTCTATTTCTAGGAATTTATCCTATAGATTTATTTACATATGTGTGAAATAATGTTATCTACAACATTATTACAACAATAGCAAAAAAAGTTGTTAATGTAAATATCCATAGGAGGACTGGTTTAATGACCTATGATATATCCATATTATGGATTATTACATAGTTGTTAAAACAATAACAAGTTCTTTACATTCTGATAACAATATTCCAGATATATGCTAAGCATAAAAGGGAAGGTACAGAGTACTGAGCATATTAATGCCTTCATTTGAGGAAAATAAGGGGAAAATTACATATATTTATGTTTGTATGCACTAGTACATAACTCTGGAAAGATACAGAAAATAAATAATATTGATTGGGACAAGGGAAAATGAGTGGCTTGGGCGGGAAGGAGAGGGTCCCTTTTCTTGGTATTACCCTTTATATTTTTTTGAAGTTTGAATCATGTATTCTGTTAACTATTGAATTAAAATTATATGTGTTTGGTCTAAAAGTGTATTACATTTTCTTTTGAGCTTCAGGCTATTCTGACATTTAATGTCTTCATGGATTCAGATAAATGTGAAATAAGCTCACATAACATTTATTTTAATTTTTAAGTAGATTGCAAGTTAAATTGTGATAACTACGTATCTGTATTTTGAAAAAGATTACTGTCAGAGCAGATAACATATGTATGTAGTAAACATTTTGTAGATACCCGCCAAGTTTATTTGAATACCCTACACTTGGCACTACTACCAGAAAAAAAAAAAATCTCTATAGTACAGCAAATTGGGCTTATTGCCTAAAACTCTTAGTAATTGCAGTTATTCAGGGAGTCACCAGATGAGAAAAGGATGATGGTACTAAAATAATTTTAAAAGATTTGAATTACAGCAAAGTATGGTTTCTTTTTACTCTAATACATAAAGCAAGGGAAGTATATAATGTTTTAAAATAATTCTTGAGCCCTAGCCAGTTTGGCTCAGTGGATAGAGGGTTGGCCTGCAGACCAAAGGGTCACAGGTTCAATTCTGGTCAAGAGCACATACTTTGATTGCAGGCTCTTCCCCAGCCCAGGCCCTGGTCAGAGCTCATGCAGGAGGCAACCAGTCGATGTGTTTCTCTTACATTGATGTTTCTCTTTGTCTTTCCTTCTCTCTTCCACTCCCTAAAAAAAATTAATGGGTCCTAGCTGGTTTGGCTCAGTGGATAGAGCGTCAGCTTGCGGACCAAAGGGTCCCAGGTTCTATTCCGGTCAAGGGCACATGCCTGGATATCGGGCTCAATCCCCAGTAGGGGGTGTGCAGGAGACAGCTGATCCATAATTCTCTCTCATTATTGATTTTTCAGTCTTTCCCTCTCCCTTCCTCTCTGAAATCAATAAAAATATATTTTTAAAAATAATGGAAAGATATCCTCAGGTGAGGATTAACAAAACAAAAAATTTAAATGGCCCCCACCATGATGCTGTACACCTAAAAAAAAAATTCTTGATAAATGGGTGAACATTTTAAATCTTGATGTTCAATAATTAAACTTAATTCAGCTTAGGAATTTACTTATAGATTCTAAGTCTTTGATATTGCTAAGAGATCAACTAATATTTGAATATCTACTATGATCCATTTCTTTGTTTTTGTTGTTTGTTTTTGTCTTTTTTTTATGATCCATTTCTATACTAGGCATTGAGGATATAATGGTGAGCCAAAAACAGATATGGTTTTACATCCAATAAACAGAAAGCCTATTGGAGAGACAGATATCAATCAAATAGTTATGTTAATTATTGAATACTAGAGGTCCAGTACACAAAATTCATGCACTCATGCCTTCAACCCGGCCTTTCACAGCCCAGGAGCCTTGAGGGATGTCTGATTGATAGCTTAGGCCCACTTCATGGACATCTGTAGCGATGCTGCACTCGCCAGCTGTTTGCTCAACTCAGGGCTTCTGGTTGAGCAGTGCTCCTTCTGTGGGATCACACTGACCACCAGGGAGCAGCTCCTGCACTGAGCTTGTGTCCCTGATGGTCAGTGCATCAGAGCGATTAGTTGTTCTGCCATTCAGTCATTTTGTATATTAGCCTTTTATTATACAGGATATATAGGATAGGATTGCAAATGAAGGAGGTGATTTAAAGAAAAGGGGCAGATTCTCTGATGGCAGATATAAAGGGAATCTGATGTAGGTTAGGAACCTATATCAGAGAAGAAATAGTGCTTGAGTTCAGATCTGAAAGCTACAGAGGGTATGCAAAGTTTATCTCATGCAGCCTGCGTTAAGAATTTCAGGCTGTCATTTCCAGATTTATTAGTTATCTATTGCTATATAACAAACCACTACAAAATAAGTGGCTTAAAACTACAGTTCATTATTTCTTATAATTCTGTGGGTTGATGGGGTGATTCTTTAGTTGATCTTGCCTAAGCTCCATCCTGCACTACTTTCAGCTGATAGCTAAGTTGGAGGGTGGGCCTCCTGTTCCATGTGGTCATTCTTACCAGGCTTCTATATGGCCTCATGGTCCCAGAATTCCATGATGGTAAAGACAACTGTAAGGCTTTTTGAGGCCTGGGCTCTGGAACTTGCACAACACCACTATTTGTGTGAGCAAGTGAAAAGACCAGTCTAGATATAAGGAATGAGAAAATAGATTTTACTTCTCGATGGGGGGAGTTATAAAGAAGTAATGGCTATGTTGTTCAATCTACTACAGTCTATCTGATATTTCAGTAATAGTTCTTACAAAGCATTGTTTTAAGAATTAGAAATCAGCCTGGACAGTGTGGCTCAGTGGTTGAGTGTCAACCCATAAACCAAGAGGTCACCAGTTCAATTTCCAGTCAGAGCACATGCCTGGGTTTGGGACTCAGTCCCCAGTAGGGGGCATGCAGGAGGCAGCTGATCGATAATGCTTCATTCTCATTGATGTTGCTATCTATCCCTCTCTTCCCCTCTCTATAAAAATAAAAATTAAAAAAAATGTTTTTAAAGAACTAGAAATCAAACATAACTAAGATGTAATTTATAAGTTGTTGTTTTTTTCTTTTTCTTGGAGCCCATGATATTTGTATTTTGTCATTCCATTATCCATAGAAATTAGTTTTAGTGAACATTTTTCCTATGGTATAAAAAATGAATCCTCAATAAATGAATAAAACATAAAAGAGGGGTCTTACCTCATTAGAGAAGAGGGGAAAAAATCATTGGGGATTATAAATAATTTTAGCCATTCTAAATTTGTAATAAAGAACATGTGTTTTATAGTCATGAAAGAATTAAGGCTATGTTAGTATAGTTATGCAATTAGGAATGATACCTATAAAGACAAAAACTTAATTCAATAGTGAAAATCTCAGGAAAGGTAAGTTTTTCTTTGTATTTATAACTTGCTTTTAGGTTTGTTTTAGCTTCTTTAAAAGGTGATTTCTTCCAAGTTGAAAGTTTGCCCTTTCGGGTAATTCTGAATGAATGAATAAATATTATATGTAGCCAAAACCGGTTTGGCTCAGTGGATGGAGCGTCGGACTGCGGACTGAAGGGTCCTAGGTTCGATTCTGGTCGGTGGCATGTACCTTGGTTGTGGGCACATCCCCAGTAGGGGGCGTGCAGGAGGTGGCTGATCGATGTCTCTCTCTCATCGATGTTTCTGACTTTCTATCCCTCTCCCTTCTTCTCTGTAAAGAATCAATAAAATACATTAAAAAAATATATTACATGTAAAACTAAAGATAAAGGAATTAGCTACCTGAAATTTTGTGGAGTTTTTTGCAGGAAGCATTACAAGAAAAAAGTATTTTATTTACTTAGAAAATGATTTTATGAGCAGTAATCTAACTTTTTTCTAATATTTTTCAAATTATAAGAATGATAAGACCCTAGCTGGTTTGGCTCAGTGGATAGAGCATTGGCCTGACAACTGAAGGATTCCAGATTCAGTTCCAGTCAAGGGCACGTGCCCAGATTGCAGGCTCGATTCCCTGTGGGGGGCATGCAGAGGCAGCCAATCAATGATTCTCTCTCATCATTTATGTTTCTATCTCTCTCTCCCTCTCCCTTCCTCTCTGAAATCAATAAAAAAAAATTTTTTTTAAAGAATGATAAGAATGCTGCTTTTCTTCTGATGGAAAGTGACAGGCTAATCATCAGTTTGCCCAGAGTGAAGTGGACTGAAGCAGCACTGACTATGGCATCTCGGCTACAGGAAGAATGCATTGCATTTATTGTAGAAAACTTCTCCAAGATCATTCAGAGTGAAAATTTTGCTCTTCTCTTACAGGTACTCTGTCTAAAATTATATCCTATATTTAGTTCCATCTTTGTAATTACACAACACTTTTTAAATGCAGGTTGTCATTGATTAAATTAGTATGGCTTAAATAAATTCCATAACAGATGGCAGGTTTGCGTAGGATTTGGAGCAGTGATGGACAGGATTTTTGGCTCATAAGATAATGAAGGCAGGAAGGGACAGGCTTGTGTAACCTGGCAAAGCCCAATGTAACTCTAGCCAACTCTGACCCTCTATCAGCATAAGCCATGTTTTAGAAACTAAAAAGTCACAAATTGTTTTGGTCACTAATACAATTATGGTCTATGCAAAATCCTTTGTTTTCTTGGAGACCCACTTTCTCTAAATGTAGTCATTGAATAAAGAATTTCTTTTACTTATTTTTAAATTCTATTTTTAGGATGATTTTGGCTTTTAAGATAAGTGTGTGTATGTGTGAAGTTATTTTTAACAATAGAAAGAGATTATTGTAATAATTATAATAATTATTATTTTAACAGAGGAAGTTAGATTTCTAATTGATTTCGAACAGCCAGTTTTGATGAATTGTATATTATAATGCCAGACTTTCACATTCTTACACATTTTACATGTATTCCTATTAAATATCAATTTCTGTGTTTCATAGTCACAAGCAATGAGCAGCACAGCTGATTTGTTGGACAAAATTCTAAAAGCAATTGAAGAAAACATTACCACTGAGAATAGTTGCTCTCTTCTTATGGCTCTGGACAAGTTACTAAACTCCGACAGTATAAAAGAAATGGTATTGAATGTAATAACGATGTTCATTAAAATGGTTTAACATTTAAACTGTTTTAAGATTTTTAAAAAATATGCCCATTTTAAATGTTGCTTGGTTGAAACTAGGTAATGGATACATGGGGATTGGTTTATATTTGGTATTATCTTACAATACAAAAATATTTTTATTTTCCTCCAAATGGACATATTATAAAAGTTTGGAATTTGGCAGTTTTACTGGCTAGTTCTAGACATAGTTTGGTAATTAACAATATTAATTGATATAGCATGGCTCTAGTATTTCTCTCTGGTCTCACTACTTTAAAATTCCTAAATATTAAACAGAATTTAAAATAATGTTCTAGAAATTTTAATCATCAATATCCTTTATTTTTGTAATATATTCATAATGACTTTTTGTCTTAAAATAATCATTAAAATAGTATTGACTGGGTAAAAGCAAAATTATCACTTATTTTTAAATGCAGTTAATAGTAATAAATTACTAAGCTAATTGCTAATTGTTGACATTTTATATTTAACAAAAGTGATACAAATTTTTTCATCATATTTTTACTACTGCATAGAGTATTTGACCTTGTAATGTCATAGTGGATTTGGAAAGGCTGAGGAAGGTATTCGTGTAAAGGCCATTGGTGGTTTAAAATAATGTTTAGTTGAAAGGATAAGGTTTAGCTTCATGTTTACTGTAAAATTCTGTTGTGAAGAGTAAGCCTTCATAAATAACATGTACACGATGATCTTGAAAATCTAAGTGATGACATCATTGATCTAGCTTAGGAATAAGTAGATTCGGAAAGAAATAATGACTGGTTGCTATGACAATGTGGCTCTCACCAGCTGCTGATTTGTTGCTTGAACGCAGGGTTTTACGTGCAAGATCCAGGCTGTGCGTGATAAGCTGTGGATCTTCCTGGTTCAGTCTTTCTATGCTGTTCGTCATACAGAAAGCTGGAAGCTGATGAGCACAGATGATCAACAGAAAATCCAAGCAGGTATATTAGCCCTGAGATTTTTTATTCTTATAATCTTTGTCACAAGGGATATTTTGAGGGGATTCTAATAAGTGGTAGGATTAATGTTTGTTTCTGTTCATTAATAGCTTGCTGATTAAAACTAGTGATAGTATGTTTAGGCAGTTTTAATAAATCATACTCTTATGCTATTCTTAGAAAATGAAACTCATTTCATACATAGATGTGTATGTTTTATGTATATGTTAATATATAAATTTTTAATCTTACTTTATATTAACAACAATGTTCTAGCAAAATTTGCTTAAAAGCATTCTTGTTTTACTTAAAAAGACTGATTAGAAATGTAAGAAAATGTAATCAATGTAGAACAGATTACCAAACATCATACTTTCTCTTTTTAAATATATTTTTCATAAGCTTTTCTATCTTTTGCATAAGATACCCTCCCTGTGGTTTTTGCCTAGATTAGAGGGGTTAATTTCACAATTGATTGGTTCAGTGATATGGTGTGTGCTATTGCGGAGTGTCCCTCGGGAGCCGCACAGTGGTCCCTGACATTTAATAGATAACATTTTAAACATTAGTATTAAGCAAAAGATGTATATAGCTCAGAATGTGTGTTTGTTTCAAAAAATATTTAAAAAAATTTTTGAGGGTATGGAACTAAAAATGGCTTCATGACTATTTTTGGGTTAAAGCAGGTGCTTTAGAAAATATATTGGCAGATTCAGCAAGTGTACTTTGAGACATTTTAAGTTAAGAAAGACTAGAGACTGTATTTTATAAGACAAACATTTTTTATTATAAAACATGGAAGCCATATGTGATATAATATATTCTTATGATACCTAGATATGTTAAATTCTTTAATGATTTAATTAGAATATGATTTACTCTGTCTTGTGTTATGGGCATAACATTGTAGCTAGATGTGATCTCAGGAACACTTTTCAAAGAAATTCCAACAACAAAAACAAGGAAAATCATGGAACAACAAAAATCACAAAGTCTTCAGAAATTAAGAAATTTATTCCTTGTTACTCTCTCTATACTGATTTTTAAATGACAATTTAATCTTTACTATAAAGTCTGTATAATGTGAAGAAATAAGATCAGCATTCCCAGAGTAGGTGTCATTCAACTCTCTTCTGATTGGCAGTTAACTTTATTTTTCTCCATTTTAGATGATTTCATACTTAAGTTGAGTCTCAAACAGTGTTCTTTATCTTAATTCTTTAAAATTACATGTAAATACATATATATGTATATATATATACATATATACACATATACACACACACACATACACACATTTAAAACAAAATATTATTGGTAATCTAACTAATTGTCAAAAAACCCTTTCAGTTGATTACAGTGTAAAAATAATGTTTTTAAAATCTATAAATGTGCTGAGTTATAATTATTCTTGACTTGTGGATAATTATTGTATTGGGAAAATCCAGAGAAAGGGGTGATTCTAGATTGGCTTTCTTATAACATTTCTTTATTCTAGTTTGAGTTACTACCTTTGGAAGAAATTATATATAAATTTCTTTCTGTGTATTATTGTGCTAAGTCATTTGCCTACTATAAATCAGCTCTGATAATGCCATTTCTATGACCCTGCTTTGTCTTATAGCACAGATCCTATAGAATAGAGATAGTAGAAGATGCATGATAGAGTTACAGAAAATTTAATGAAATTTTCATTAGTTGTTTTAACAAAAAGAAAATAAATTTTGGAAAGTATATGTATTTCTTCAAAATATATTTGAGCCCCATAAGCTTCAGAAGGCAAAAATGCATTAGTTAAATTTTATGTGTAGCTCTTGTACCATTAATCCTAGATACTTTTCTGATCTCATTCAAATTTTTATTATAAATGACTTCTCCAGTATCCCCATATAAACCTAATCGATAAAATGAGTATATGATTCTAAAAAGAACATGAGTTTGAGGATTGTTTCTTCTTTCCTTTCAATAGGACCTTATCTTTTTCTCTTTCCTCCTTCCTCATGATATACTGGTAAAACAAGAAAATATTTGTAGTTAATTTCAATATTATTTTTATAATTTTTAGGATAAACATTTATCATATTTAATACTTCATAAATTATCACACTTTCCATAATCTGTAATTTTTTGACATTTGGAATACTAAATGAAACCAGTTATCTTAAAACTTTTGTAGCTTAAAATAATTTGGTTTTTATAAAATGTATGAATCTTCTCTGTGAGATTTCTTATTTATTAATTTTAATAACAAACTTCATAAGGAACAAAAAATAAGATTCAAAATGTGATTTTAAAAATTTAGTATAATAGGGAATTGTCTGTGTGTACTAGGTGGGTTTTAGCTATTTTAAAATTATTTTCTATCAAGACAAACCCTTTGTCTGCTCTTATACTATTTTACCTCTAATTTTATGTTAATAATAGTGCCTCCTATAAAAATAAATTCATGTTTCTTTTTACAGCTGCATTTGACAAAGGTGATGATCGAAGACTTGGTAAAAAGCCTATATTCAGTAGCTCTCAGGTAAACTTTAAAAATTTTATAGGTCCAAATGAGAAACAATACCAAATAATTTAAATTTTATTATTTATTTGAAAATAATTTTTAAAAATCTATTCTTTAATTAAAGCTAATCCTTAATGGAAATAACTTTGGGTCTTTTTTTAATCAAGTGAACATTTCATAAATTTTTTAATGATGTGAATTTTTTATATCTAGCTGGCATAGAAAGTGTAATATTGTCTACCTTTTTTATTTCCTTGAAAACCTTTTTGGCAGCTAACATATTGGAGCTATTCCAGTAGATCAGAAATTGTCTAGAATTCTAGACCTAATTCATATCTGTTTTTCTAATTAACCTATTTCTTACAAAAGGAAATTTTGATTGTCCCAGTTTTCTCTATACTAAGATTTTAATTCATATAATATTTGGTGTAAAAAAGGCAGCTAGTACCAAAAAGTTACTTAGTATACTCTAAAAATTACTTAGTATACTTATATGAGGTATCTAAAGTAGTCAAAACCTTAGGAATAGGGATTAGAATAGTGATTGTTAGGGCCTGAGAGGACATAGAGTTTCAATTTTGTAAGATGAAAAAGTTCTATGGATCTTTTGCACAAGAAGCATATAGTTATGATTGTATTGCCCACTTAAAAATGGTTAAGATAGTAAATTTTATGTTGTTTGTTTTTACCACACACATAAATTACTTGGTATATTTCTTATAGCATGAAATACTTCTTTCTTCTCCAAAAATGTCATTAGCAATAGTTAAAGTCCAAGCTAGCTAACTTACAGATGGTTACTCAGTAATATATTTGAAGTACAAAATTATACTAACCCAGTATTGTGCATTATCTGGACAGGGAGACATACTTTGAGATATCCAACATTCCAGTTTTGAATGCAGAAGCATACTGCCCTTGCAGAGTGGGATAGGGAGTCTTTTCTTCCTCATCAGCCAGTAGATAAAAACTCACACAACTCTAAGCCACAACTGAGAGCTCTACTGGCTTGAAGTAGAGGTCAAGTTCCAAATGTCTTCTATGAAAAACTGGGACACTGGAGTGTTTAGCCAGTAAACTTCCTAGGATTATTTCCCAAAATGTGTTCCACAGAATACCAGCTCCCTCATGTTCAACCTACCAACATGTATTATCAACTAAATTTGAAAATTGCCACACAGCATAGCTCCTCTTAGAGACAAATGATGCACACTAGCATGCAAAAGCTCTGAGAAACACTACAATAAAGAACACTGTTGAATTCAGTTTTATCCAAATTATCCCCAAGTTGTATCGTCATACAAAACCACTAGACTCCCCCTCGGTCCTTTGTAGGTATATTATATAGTTATACTGAACATACTCAAGGAAATGCACCTTAGAACATTTTTTTCTGTGTACCCTGTGGATTTTTTTAAGGTCCTAAGAATTAGCCTATCTGCCTTGTTTTCTCCTTCCTGTCCTACTAACTGTTACCAACCAGGCTTTTCCTCCTTCCTTGCCCTACATCAAAATCGAACAGAGTCTGATTGTTCTTCCATATCCCCCTGATTTTCAGGTTGAACAAGGGTTTATACTCTTAACCACAAAGGGAAAAAACAGATTAATATGTTTCCCTCAGAAAGGCAGTGATATTCCAAAATGCGTGCTGGATGTAAAATCAGAGAGTTTAAATCTTTACTTCACATTTATTATCTGTGTCATCTCTAAGTCCTAGCCTGCTTATCTATAAAATGGGTTGAAAAAAACCTAGCAGGATTATTGTGAAAATTAAGTCAAGTAATTTATATGCAATTATCTGATGTGTAGTAAGTGCTCAATAAGTGTGGAATGAATAAAAGTGTCTTCCACATTTATAGGCAGAGAAAAGTTTAAGAAGACTGCTAGTATAAAAATACTTAAGGGTAAACATGATATCTGGGGTTGCTTCAAAATAAAATAGGGGTGCCCAATTGGCATGGCTCAGAACGAAGAGGTCACAATTCAATTTCCAGTCAGCGTACATGCCCTGGTTGTGGGCTTGGTCCCCAGTGTGAGGCATGCAGAAGGCAGTCAGCCGACCAATGATTCTCTCTCATCGATGTTTCTATCTCTTTCTCCCTTTCTCTCTGAAATAAATGAGAATATTTAAAAAATAATAATAAAACAGGGATAGTTATATATTAAACAAAATTGGCCCGGGATTCATGATAATGTTCTTTGTTCTTTTGATTGTTTAAATTTTTCTATATTAAAAAGTTAAAACTAGAAGGAATAGCACTAAAACCAAAAGGGATGTCTAAGGGGATTGCTTTGTAGGGTTAACCTCTTTTTCCTTATTTTTGTCAATAGCACATGTGACCATTCCAAGTTGGCCATTTGTAAATGGGCACTATATGTAAACTTTGCAGATGTAGGTCAGAAACTGCCTAGAAATATGTATAAATTGAAACTCCATCATGATGTACTGTGTTAATGTGAAATTGTTAAAGGAATGTAGTTACCCATCCTATCTAATAAAAGAGTAATATGCAAATTGACCATACATCTGCTACACCCACCAGCCACGCCCACCAGCCAATCAGGAGCGAGTATGCAGATTAACCCAACCAAGATGGCTATGGCCACAGAGAGAGCAGGAGGCTTGGTTTTCCCCAGCAGTGGAGGAAAGCCAAGCTTTCTGCCTGCCCTGACCTGCCTTGGTCTCCATTTAAGGCTACAAAGTTTCAAGTACTGTATAGAAGATAAATAAATCCCAGATACCAGGGCCTCCGCTTGGGTTGCTGGGAGGTGTGGCCAGCCTACAAACCACCAAAGGCCCGTCGCCCAGGCTGCCCCACACCCTGATCTGGGACACCAGGGCAAACCAGCTGGCCCCACCCATGCACCAGGCCTCTATCCTATCTAATAAAAGAATAGCGTGCAAATTGACCATCACTCCAACACACAAGATGATTGCCCCTATGTGGACCGAAGATGGCCACCACAAGATGGCCAGCAGGGGATGGCAGTTGAGAGGGACCAGGCCTGCAGGGGAGAGCAGTTGGGGGAGACCAGACCTGCAGGGGAGGGCAGTTAGGGGTGATCAGTCCTACAGGGGAAGGCAGTTAGGGGTGACTGGGCCTGCAGGGGAGGGTAGTTAGGGCCAATCAGGCTTGCAGGGGAGCAATTAGGCATTAATCAGGCTGTTAAGAGAGTGGTTAGGGGGTGATCAGGCTGGCAGGCAGAAGTGGTTAGGGGTAATCAGGATGGCAGGCAGGTGAGCAATTGGGAGCCAGCAGTCTTGGATTGTGAGAAGGATGTCTGACTGCCTGTTTAGGCTCTATCTGGATTGGGCCTAAACAGGCAGTCAGACCTCCCTCAAGGGGTCCCATATTGGAGAGGTTGCAGCTTGGGCTGAGGGACACAAACCCCTTGCACAAATATGGTGCACCGGGCCTCTAGTATACTATATAGATCTCCCCATAGCATGATGCTTTAAAATAGATTCAATGATAGAATAAATTAAGAAGGAGGATCAGTTTTAGGGGTGGGAAGATGCATTGAGCGTCTGCCCCCTGGTGGTCAGTACGCATCATAGCAACTGGCCAACAGATAGTTCTGGTCGTTCCAGTTGTTCAGTCGTAATGGTCACTTAGACTTTTACATATATAGATGTATAAACATAGATGTTAATTTTATCTTAGACAAAATTTTAATGTAGTTGGAAGATTTCTATATTTAGAAATAAGTTTTAAGTATTAAAAATAAAGAAATCTTTTTAAAAAAATAATGAGTCCTGGCTGCAGCTCAGTTGGTTAGAGTGTCATCCTAATATGCCAAGGTTGCAGATTTGATTCCCAGTCAGGGCACATATAAGAATCAATCAGTGAATGCAAAAATAAGTGGAACAACAAATCGATGTGTGTTTTCTCTCTGCCCCTCCTTTCCTCTTTCTCTCAAGCCAATTAAAATATATATAAATTTTTTTTTTGAGCTAAGACTTGATCAAGAAAAACAAAAAGCAAGAGCTAAGCCTATTTGAACTTTATAAATATTACATACTACACTGAATTGGACCAGTCTCCACCCTCTCAACATGCATAGTTTGAGGTCTAGAGATGTTAATAATCTCTTAAATATCCTAAGTCAAAAGCAAAGGACAAGAACTAATGATTCTTTTATTATCATATCTTGCTTTTTTCTAAACTTAGCCAGGTTACTATTTATTTACTAGCAGCCCAGTGCATGGATTCAGGCCTAGTGCACAGATTCATGCATGGGGCATCAGCCTGGACTGCCCCCTCTTGCAATTCAGGACCCCTCAGGGGATTCCGACTTCCAGTTTAGGCCTGATCCCCAGACCTGATCTGGCAATCAGACATCCTCCAAGGAATGTGGCAGTGCACCAAGTGGCAACGAGCAGGGAAGAGCCTGAGCTGGGGCCAGGCACCACGCCGTTAGAACTGATCCTGACCTGCTGTGTCTGCCATCACTGCTTAGTAGTGCTGCAATGGGGTCAGGAGAAGCTCCCAATGCAGTGACAGGTGCGCTTGCCAGCCGTGAGCCTAGCCTCTGGCTGAGCAGCACTTCCTCTGTGGGAGCACACTGACCAACAGAGGGCAACTCCTGCATTAAGCGTCTGCCCCCTGGTGGTCAGTGCGCATCATAGCAACTGGCCAACAGGTAGTTCTGGTCATTCCAGTCATTCAGTCGTAATAGTCGCTTAGGCTTTACATATATAGATGTATAAACATAGATGTTAATTTTATCTTAGATAAAATTTTAATGTAGTTGGAAGCTTTCTATATTTAGAAATAATTAGACTTTGAACTTTACAATATATGCTCACGTTTAACAACATTCACCATATTTTTTTGTATATTTAGTATGTGATGGGCATAGTGCTAAGGGACACAAAGATGAAGATAACATAGACTCTGTATCAGACCTCTACAATCTCATACAGCTTTCCAAAGCAGGGGAAAAGCATTCAAATTTTTTAAAAAGGCAAAATAATTTTAAATTTTCTACCAATTTAAAAATTTTCCACTCCCTTCCATATCAAGATTGGTTCTAAACAAAATGATGAAATAGGTACATTTGTCTTCAGTTCCTTTCTATTTTCCCTTCCCCTCTATTTTACTATTCTTATGATCCTTTTTCCTCCACTTTCTACAGACAAAACTGTGTTACTATCTGTTTTCTGTATTACTACCTTGTTCCCTTTTTTGTTGTTGTTAATCCTTATCCGAGGATATTTTTTGCATTGATTTTTTTTAGAGAGTGAAAGGAGGGGTGGGAGAGAATCCAGTGTGAGAGAGACACATCGAATTGATTACCTACTGCTTGCACTATGACCAAGACCAAGGATCAAACCTGTAACTGAGGTACATACTCTTGACTAGCAATCAAATAACCATTTGGTATTTGTGCTAATGCTCTAACCATTGAACCATGCCAGCCAGGGCAGTATCTTGTTTCTTTTAAAAACCAAATTTTTCAGATGTGATGTGTTATGTTTTTCATGAGTGCTTTTTTTCTTTTTTTTATATATATTTTAATATAATAAATATTTATTGTTCAGATTATTACAATTGTTCCTCTTTTTCCCCCCCAATAAATCCCCGCCACTCGGTTCCCACCCCACCCTCTGTTCTTACCTCTCCCACACTGTCCTCATCCATAGGTGTACGATTTTTTGTCCAGTCTCTTCTCACACCCTCCACACTCCTTTCCCCCTGAGAATTGTCAGTCCACTCCCTTTCTATGCCCCTGATTCTATTATATTCACCAGTTTATTCTGTTCATCAGATTTTTTATTCACTTGAGTTTTAGATTCACTTGTTGATTGATTTGTATTTGTTGTTCATAATTTTTATTTTTACCTTTTTCTTCTTCTTCCTCTTCTTAAAGAGTACCTTTCAGCACTTCATATAATACTGGTTATTCATATAATAACTCCTTTAGCCTTTTCTTATCTGTGAAGCTCTTTTTCTGCCCTTCAATTTTGAATGATAGCTTTGCTGGGTAGAGTAATCTTGGTTGTAGGTTCTTGCTATTTATCACATTGAATATTTCTTGCCACTCCCATCTGGCCTGCATAGTTTCTCTTGAGAAATCAGCTGACAATCATATGGGTGCTCCCTTGTAGGTAATTAAGTGTTTTTCTCTTGCTCCTTTTAATATTCTCTCTTTGTCTTTTGCTCTTGATATTTTATTTATGATGTGTCTTGGTCTGGTCCTCTTTGGATTCCTTTTGTTTGGGGTTCTGTGCTCTTCCTGGCCTTGTAAGTCTATTTCTTTCACCAGGTGGGGGAAGTTTTCAGTCATTATTTCTTCAAATAGATTTTCGGTATCTTGCTCTCTCTCTTCTTCTGGCATCCCCATAATTCTGATGTTGATTTGCTTGAAGTTGTCCCAGAGGCTCCTTACACTATCTTCACATTTTTGGATTCTTTTTTCTTTTTGTTTTTCCAGTGGAGTGCTTTTTGCTTCTTTGTATTTCAAAATTTTAACTTGATTCTTGCATTCCTCTAGTCTGCTGTTAGGTCTCTGTATAATATTTTTTATTTCAGTCAGTGTATGTTTAATTTTTAGTTGGTCCTTTTTCATATCTTCGAGGGTCTCGCTAAATTTATTGATCTTTTCTAGAAAATTCTTAAAAAATCTTCTAACTGTAGTTTTGAACTCTATATCGTCATTTGTTTTCCTCCATTTGTTTCATTTGTGATCTGTTTCTTTGTCTCCACATTTTCGCTGCTTCCCTGAGTTGGTAGAGTAGCTTTGTGTGCAAGGTGTCTTATATGGCCCAGTGGCTCAGCCTCCCCAGTTACCTGAGGTGGACTCTCTTGGTGCACCCCTTTTTGGACTGTGTGTACAGCTTTGTTGCAATTAAGTCTTGATTGTTGTTGGTATCACTAGGGGGAATTGACCTCTAGGCCAGTTGGCTGTGAGAATCAGCGGTATCTACGCTGGGGGAACTTCTGTGCTAGAGACAGCCTTATGAGACGAGACTTGTAAAATTGCAAAAGCCTCTGGCCTCAGCTTGGATGTGGCGGAGGCTGAGGGCTGAGCAGACAGCCTTGGCTTTCCATCAGCCCTGCCCTATTAGGCCCCTGTATCTCAGTGTCCCTCAGTAATCGCTGCAGTCTTCTCTGTGCGCACCTGTGCATGCGCCTCCAAACCTCTGCCTTTCATGGCTCCCCTGAGTTTCTGTGCGCTCCTCTGTTTTCCCAACAATTCAGACTTCCTCAGTATGAGTCTTGGTTTCCAGGGTCTCGCCCAAAATTGGGGTTCAGTGCAGTCAGTACTGGAGTTCGGTGCAGTTGGGAGGTACCATCTTCCTTCCATTAGAGAAAGCCAGCAGCACACTCAGCAGTTAGTCCTCTCTGCTCGCATGTCTCTGTACCTCAGCTTTTTGCAGCTCCTCTGAGTATCCATGTGCCCCTCTCTTTCCTTCTAGTTGTAGAATTATCACTCAGCCAGCTTTCCTGTGGTTTTGGATGATGTCCATTCTGTCTTTTAGCTGTAGTTTTTAAATTGTTGTACAAGGCAGCAGTTTAGGTTTTCACTTATGCCACCATCTTGGTTTCCTCTCTTTCTTTTTTTTAAAATGAGGACTCCAAGAAGTAAACAATTCTTACCATAGTCGATAAAATTTCTGGCATTTGGCCCTTTCTGGTTGCTTAGCAGTTAGAGCAATAGTTCTCAACCTTTCTAATGTTGTAATGTTGTAACCCTTTAATACAGTTCCTCATGTTGTGGGGACCCCCAACCATAAAATTATTTCCAATAGTCTTCGGCGACCCTGCTGGCGGTTCTCAACCTGTTGCGACCCACAGATTGAGAACCGCTAGCAGGGTTACCTAAGACCCTTGGCAAACACAGATATTTACATTACGACTCATTAATAGTGGCCAAATTACAGTTAGGAAGTAGCAATGAAAATAATTTTATGATTTGGGGTCCCCACAACATGAGGAACTGTATTAAAGGGTTGCAACATTAAAAAGATTGACAACCACTGGGTTAGAGCATTGGCCCTCACACTGAAGCGTCTTGAGTTTGATTTCCCCATCAAGGGCATGTACCTGGCTTGCAGGTTTGATCCTCACCCTAGTTATGGCACATGCGGGAGGCAGCCAATCAATGTGTCTCTTTCACATCTCTCTTCTCTCCCTCTCCCTCTCCTTCTTTCCCTCCCTCTTTCCCTTCTCCCCACTTTCCACTTTCTCTAAAAAATCAATGGAAAAATATCCTTGAGTGAGGATTAACAAAATAATGATTAAAATTTTTTTCTGGTATTTTTTTGGTGAAAAGCTTTATAATGTCTCTCAAATCATACCATATAAATGACCACCTATTTAAAGCAGTAAATCATGAGGTCAAGTCCTAGTTCCATCTCTTATCAGCATATGATCATGGGTAAATCATACACTTGCTTTTAATCCCCAGTTTCTTGCTTAAGAAATAGAGATAGAAACAGAAGCTATCTTATAGTATTATTTTAAGATGTATGAAAAAGGTTTTAGCACAGAACCTGAGAGAAGACCTTCAAAGATTTAGGAGATTGTTATTCTCTCAAACCATCCTGACACTGTCAGATACTAATTCTATCATAACTTCATAAAATTAAGTAATTTACCTTTTAAAGTAGTATAGGTTTTAAATATTTTGTGCTGTATTTTAGATTTGATTAAAGTAATGTGATCAAAAACACATTGAAAGTATTGCTCAAAGTGACCAAAGATAATTCAAATTTGAATGGAACTAAATTATGAACTTTGCTGGGGATTTTTTCTTTGAAAAACTGGCTTAGTTAAATGTTAAGTATGCCAAAGATTCTAGTCAAGTTACAAGTATTTTTTCTTTTTTGTAGCAAAGGAGACAAGTTTCTGACTCTGGTGTTATAAAAAATAAATCTTTGAGAGAAAATAATAAGAAAGCGTGCTGGAGGTGCCCCTCTGCTAATCAAAAGATGAAATCTGATGGATTAGGAGCATCTGGACATTCGTCAAGTAATAATAGAAATACTATAAATACAACTTTGAAGCATGATGACTTAAAGGAAAAGGATGGTATAAAAATAGCTCCTAAGATTACAAAAGAATTAAAATCCAGTGGGGGAAATGTTTCTGGAAAGCCCAAAGCTATAATAAAACCCAAAACAGAAAATAACGATAATGCAAAGTCAGTGAACATATCATCTAGACAAGTTGTGGAAAGATCAGCAATAGGAGCAACAAATGGACACAAAAATGCACTAAATGGAAAAAGAGTGAGAAATCAAGAAGGACAAATTACAGGTGCCAGACCCAAGGTACTCACTGGAAACTCAAATGGGCAAGCCAGAGCAAAGCCTTTGAAGAAAGCCACAGGGAAAGATTCTCCTTGCCTGGGCATCGCAAGACCTTCCAGCAGATCTACAAATTCAAGTGTGGAATTATTGGTTTCCACTGAATGTCTGGATGAACCAAAAGAAAACGGATCAATAGGAGAAGAGAAGCCATCTGGTCATGAACTTTCTTTTTCTGAATATCCAGGACAGAAAGAGAAAAACTTTGTAGAAAGTATCAAAACTTCCACTGTAGGTGGGTTTTAGCACACTTTTTTTAAAAGCTCCTGACAAAGTTCCTAGAAGAAAATGTCCTGTTTTATTTCCTTTCACATGCAAAAACATATTTATTTACATGTATTCTTGCAAGCAGAGAAAACCCAGTTCTTCCCTCATTGATATTTAAGTTTGTTTAGTGCCTGATCAGTGACTTTTTAAATAATTGTTTCATGTTTAGTGTTCCATCTCATAACTCACTTTTCTTTAATTTACAACAGTAAAATCTCAACCTGTTTCAAAAGTAACCAATGGAACTTCCAATAAAAAAAGCATTCATGAACAAGAAACTAATACAAATAATAGGTAAGTCTTCATTATTTTACCTATACATTAGTTTTCTCTGAAAGTTACTAACTTCTAAGTATTTTAAGTATCTTTTTTGTTAGAAAATGTAACATATTTACACAATGATGTTTTAAAACATTTTTTATTTACTAAAAGAAGTTAGTATTATGCATGGCTTTATCATACGTGATCTACAGTTTTAAAAACTTAAAGACACATGCACGTGTGTGTGTTTTATTTTCAGAAAGGAGATATTTTTTATTTCTTTGAGAAAAATATATTTTATGTATGGGTCTTTTAAAGCTTATGTTTTAGAATGTAATACTCAATGAAAATCATTTTTCTTAGTGTGCTAAAGAAGGTCGCTAGCAAAGGATATAGTGATCCAGTACCTCAGGCAATTTTAAAGAAAAGAGGAAATGACAATGGATGTGCTGCAGCTCAACAGAGGAAAAAGAATGCCCCACCTCATCTTGCTAAAACTCAAGGTAAAGCTGACAAAGTCGTGGTGTTCCTTCCTTGTTTAAGTGGAAAAGGCTGAAGTCTGATTTGGAACTTGAGCAGCAATCTATATACATACTAGAGGCTCAATGCATGAAATTCGTGTAAGAGTAGGCCTTCCTTCTCTCCAGCTTCCCTCTGGTACCTGGGACCCAGGCTCCAGTTGCAGCCCCAGCTTCATCCAGAAGGACATCCAGTCTAATTAGCATATTATGCTTTTATTATTATAGATAAGCCTAAGTGACTATCTGACTGTTCAACCATCCAGTAGCTATGATGTGCAGTGACCACTAGGGGGCAGATGCTCTGACTGGTAACTATGAAGTGCATTGATCACCAGGGGGCAAGCACTCAACACAGGAGCTGCGGTGATTTTGGCAGCTGTGGTTCTCAGGTGACACACCTGGAACTAAAGAGGAGGGAGCCCAGGGTGTATCACCTGAGAACCACCCTCTCGAAATCTGGGATCCCTCAGTAGATGTCAGACAGCTGGTTTTGGCCTGATCCCCATAGGCCAGGCTGAGGGACTCTACCTGCTGGAGAGACCCCACTCACTCTGCAGACGCTCTTCCAGCTCTGGCGCAGCCAGCCAGGGAGGGACCTCAGGAGGTTGGCTCCAGGGCATGTAGAGCCCATCTGGCCCATGCACAAATCTGTGCACCGGCCTCTAGTTATAAATAAGCTGTAACATTTCACTCATTTTACATTCATTTCATGCTGTAGAAATGAGATTTTATACTTTTAGTTTTCAGACAACTATTTTGGTATTCTGGGATGTTGGTTTGGTTTTTGTTATTTTGTGAGAGAAATAATTTTGGAAGTCACTACTTTAGCTACATTTCTAGTTCTTTTATATGTTATATCCATGTTTCTTCAAAGTTTGATTGATAACTAGGAATTCCACCTGCAAAACCAATAATACAGAGTTCTTTAAAAAGTAATAGCACAGTCTAGAGAGCTTCAGTACATCAGGGGAAGAATTTTTCCTCTGGAATCTGTGTAATGCCTGTTGTTTTTCCATTTTCTAAGACAGGAAAGCATGCTGATCAAAATGCATAATTTGCTAATGTAATAATAGATTTAAAAATTAATTTGCTTTATGCTTTAGGAGCAGTTTGTAAAATCCTAAAAATAACTTTGACTTAAGTAATGAATTAATACTGAAAGTAAATAAAAAATAAGGCAGAGAAAATTATTCAGGTTTTAAAATATTTGGTAATTCTGTTTGATAGTAATCTGTAGGACTTTTAACAGTATAAACAAATAGACTCCCCAAATGAATCCCCTTACCCTCCATTACCAGTTTTAGTTTCAACTGCATATCTAAGTTACTAACCCTAATATGTTACAATAATAATTATCTGGTTATGAGAAATAAATTAAATTTGTTCATGTTGGGTGTGGGGGGAATGCAGCAGTTTTAACATTTATATTTAACTCAGTTCCCCTTTTTAGCTGTGTGGAATATAGTCTTTTTCCCCCCCTAAAAGAACATAAAAGAGAAGTCCTGTGCTATTCTTTTGGTATAAGAAAATCAGAATTTTCCACCCCCATATATTATGCAAATCCAATTCTGGCATAAGTTCAAGGCTCTTTACTTGAGAAAGAATGATCCTATTTTAATAATTTTACTAAGATTCTGGGATAGTTCTTCTATATTTACAATAGAAATATATTTATTTTATTTCATTCTGCTATTAATTCCTAATCTGTAGTTGTTTATTTGATTATAGGTATGTTATCATTCATTGTTTTATTTCTTCTAAAGTAATTTAAAATCAAATATCAAATTTTATTTATAAATTGGAAGGTAAATTATAGTTTTGAATTTTCTTTTCTTAGGTTCCCAAGGAGAATCGCCCAATTCAGTAAAATCTTCAGTCTCTTCAAGACAATCTGATGGAAGTGTAGCAAAGTTTGACTCTAGTACAACAGATAAACAAACACCTAAGAGAAAAATTGTCAAGCAGGGGCACACAACTTTGCCTAAGGTTAATGCAAAAATAGTGGCAATACCTAAAAACCTAACTAAGAAAGGTGAAACTATGAATAATAAAGATTCAAAACAGAAAATGTTTCCTGGACAGATCATATTGAAGAGTCAGTCTTCTTCTCAAAGACATTTAAAAAGTGAAATATCTGTTGTCCAAAAAAGTAATAATAATGGCAGTGTTACTGAACAGACACCTCACGAACCTCTGAGTAACCTCACATCTGAAATCAGTGGTACAGAAGCATTATGCACAACTGACCCACAAAAGCCATTAAACAATCCAGAGAGAGAGAAATTGGTATCGAAATGCCAAAATATTTCAAATCTGGATAAAGCAATAAAACATGAATTGGAATCAAGACAGAGTGGTTCAGATAAAAGTGAAACACAGTTTTCTAATCATAAAGAAACAGATCATTGCAACACATCTAAACTACATGGTTATTCTGATAGAAGTGATCATGTGGATCCAGAATTTTATAGCACCACTGCCATAAAATCCATGGTTTCAAATCCAAATGAAAACCTCTTGAACTCTGATCTATTTTGTGATTTAGACTCAACAAACCCACAGCAAATGCATCCAGTATTCGATAAGGAGAAGCTTATAGGGAGAAAAGACATAAACAAAAAATCAAGCATTAAATATGTGAAAGACATTTCACCTTGTGTTCCTGAAAGGACAAATGGTACCTTAAATACTATTCAAGATGGCAGAAAATCTAATTTTCATAAAGAACAGACAATTCCTAGTCAGTTAGCTGATGGTGCTGCTATGAATGAAGACAAATGTGCTACAGCAGACTCCTCCCAATGTTTTTTGGAACAAATATCAGGAAAAAAATTTCCTAAAGATACAGAAATAATAGAAACTCCAGAGAGCCATGAAAATCCAGAAGTTCCATTTGCAAGTCACTGGAATGTGAGTACCGGAGTTCTGCATCAGAGAGAAAGTCCTGAATCTGACACTGGCAGTGCTACCACATCCTCTGATGACATAAAGCCCAGGTCTGAAGACTATGATGCTGGAGGGTCTCAGGATGATGATGGGTCAAATGACAGAGGTATTTCTAAATGTGGCACTATGCTGTGCCATGATTTTCTTGGAAGAAGTAGCAGTGATACCAGTACTCCTGAAGAATTAAAAATATATGATAGTAACTTAAGAATTGAAGTAAAAATGAAAAAGCAAAGTAGTAATGATCTTTTCCAAGTGAATTCGACAAGTGATGATGAGATTCCTAGGAAAAGGCCAGAAATTTGGTCTCGATCTACAGTAGTCCACCCTAGGGAAAGAGAAAATATTCTAAGAGGCAGTGTCTCGTTTGCTCAGGAAGTAGACCAAGTTTCTTCCTCAGCAGATGAAACAGAAGATGAAAGATCTGAAGCTGAAAATATCATAGAAAATTTCTCTGTATCTAACTCAACTCCTCAGCATTTTCAGGGGATTATTAATTTAGCTTTTGAAGATGCAACTGAAAATGAAAGTCATGCATTTTCTGCAACTAAAATTTTTAAAAGGTCAGTTTTACTTTCAGTAGATGAATGTGAAGAATTGGGGTCTGATGAAGGGGAAGTCCATACTCCCTTTCAGCCTTCTATAGATTCTCTTTCACCTTCTGATGTTTTCAGTGGCATTTCTCATGAATATCCCGGGAGGACCTGCTATTCCAGGGACTCACAAGGAAGTAAAGGCAGTATTTTAGAACATAAACAAGATAAAGACAATAATGTATGTAAAAATGAAAGCTTTCTCTTGGGCTTTAGTGGCATTGACTCTTCAAGAAGAGAGAAACAGAATGCTTCAGCCACAGAAAAAACGTATGCAACTGATGTCCTGTCCAAAGGAGATGAACAACTTCTTCCAGAAGATAAAAAAGTAAATAATGGAAGCAACACAGACATTCAGCAATGCAGCAAACTCTCAGATAGTGATACAAAATCTCAAGAGAGACCATGTCATTTGGAGCTCCATCAGAGAGAACCCAGTTCTGACATACCAAAGAATAGCTCTACATTTCTGGACTCCTATCGGAGTCAGCTTCTGCCTCAGGAAAGTCAAGTGAAAGAGAGCCATTCTACAGCTACTGAAAAAGCTAATATTGCTTTATCTGCAGGTAATGTACAGAAATAGCAATATTAAATCATAAGAAAATTTATAGAATTTAAAAATTGTATTGTAGCCCTGAATGTTATATTTTAGTTAGATAGAATAATTACTTAAGCAACAGATTCAAATTTTAAATGAAAACTTAAATTTCTTAGTAGTATTAAAATGAGCTAGTTACTCTTTATTGTTCACTTAAAATCCTAGTGCAGAATCAATATCTAGTACAAATTTTGGTGATTTCTTAGAGCTAACTTACTCTTAAGAGATTTTACATGAAAGAATAAAGAGAAAAACGTAGTTTGCTATTTAGTTATTTATGTCTAATTTAACAGGAATTCTTGACTATTAGAAATTTTATTACACATTGGATATGACTTATGGATTATGCTAGTATATATCTAAGAGGTCTGTGCAATAACTATAGTAATATGTAACTTAAAGCACTGAACTATTTTAACTACATTAATTATTACAATTTATATACATTTTACAGAGATCAAGACTTTAAGGATCACTATAATTCTATTATAAAATTTTCAAGTAAAAAGATAAATTTCCTAAAAGAGATTATATTTAGAAGCAATGATAATATGAAAAGGCCCAGACTTGTTTCTTATGTATAGATGATTTCCCGTCTAATTGTTTTGTGTTTTTTGTCCTTATTATAGTAATTTGAACTAATAACCCACATTTAAAATATGCAATAGTCACTAGACTGAGTAGCTATTGTATATCAGAACTGAGAAAATACTGATCCATGGTCCCTGTTGAGCAAAATCACAAGAATAGGGAGCTCCTTAAAGTTGTACTTTTTTTGTTTGTCCTTGCTTGCATTCTCCTTTGCATGTGCAATATACAAATAAGGCTTTAGACAGAATGTATTTATTCTCCATTTGGAACTGACTTACCTTAAAAGTCACCATCAAATAGCCATGTCTTTTTTTTTTCTTCTTTAAGTTTCTATTATAGTGAATTAGATATATGTGCATATTCTTGGTTTATATTTAAATAACTCCTATTGTTTTCTGTACCACAAGTTTTCAAACTAAAGTATGAGAATTATTGTTAGTTACCGATTTTTATTTTGCTGCTAAACATTATCTTTGAGTTGTATGTTTTTTTAAGATAGAAAAAGAATTGCCTCAAAAATCTTGTCAGTTTTGTATAAATGTAATTTTCCCCATTCTATGTTGTTGTTTTTTGACTATAACTGTTAAATACTGTTCTACAGAACTCTGAGGGTACCAACATGTGCAATTTTTACATTGTGTAGTATTATGAATTATTTCAGGAGACATAGATGATTGTGATACACTGGCACAAAACTACATGTATGACCATCGGCCTTCAAAAAACCTCTCTCCAATATATGAGATGGATGTAGTAGAAGCATTTGAGCAGAAAATGGAATCAGAAACACACATTACAGACATGGATTCTGAAGATGATCAACACTTTGCAAAACAAGATTGGATACTATTAAAGCAACTGCTCTCTGAACAGGATTCAAACTTAAATATTACTGATTCTGTTCCTGAAGACTTAAATTTAGCACAGTATCTAATCAGTCAGACACTACTTTTAGCACGAGATAGCTCAAAACCTCAGGGTCAAGCACATGTTGACACTTTGAACAGATGGAGTGAACTAACTTCTCCACTTGATTCCTCAGCAAGTATTACCATGGCTAGTTTTTCCTCTGATGATTGTTCACCCCAAGGGGAATGGACAATTCTGGAACTGGAAACTCAGCATTAAGAGTACTAATACTTTAGAAACTTTTGAACTATTCCACCCCTTTATTTTTTGATGTTTATATTGTATCCAAATAATTACATTAGCCAGAGATGCACTGCCTTTAATATTGAGGGAGTCTTTCCAATTTATTGAAGTAAGCATAGTTTGTTTATTAATATGATATCACACATAGAAAACAAGTTTTTCTAAAATTTTTGAGCATGTTTTATTATTAGAAAAATTAGAAGACTATAAGGAAGCCCTTCAGTGTTTTTTTTTCTAACTGGTCATTTGTTCACTAACATTTCAAGAATTTAAACTGTGAGTGCACAAGTAGATTTGTTCCTTTACTTTTTGCTCTGCATATGGTAACATAGTAACTTAACAATAAAAAACGTATTGTGCTTGTGTCAATTATGTAGAGTTAATCTGTAACGTTCAAACTTGGGTTGGTGGGTTTGTGTGGTTGAGGCTGATAGTTGAATATTAAAAAAACAAAACCTTGCCGAAAACGGTTTGGCTCAGTGGATACAGCAATCGGCCTGCGGACTGAAAGGTCCTGGGTTCGATTTCGGTCAAAGGCATGTATTTTGGTTGGGGGCACATCCTCAGAGGGGGGCGTGCAGAAGGCAACTGATCAATGTCTCTCTCTCTCTCATCAATGTTTCTAACTATCCCTCTCCCACTCTGTAAAAAATCAATAAAATATATTAAAGAAAACAACAACAACAATAAAAAAACTTGATGATATTTTTCTAAGTGAAATAAGTCAGAAAAAGACAAATACCATATGATTTCATTTATGTGTGGAATCTAAAGAACAAAATAAATGAACATATGAAACAGACACAGACTCATAGATACAGAGAACAAACTGATGGTTGCCAGAGGGGACATGGGTTGGGGGCTGGGTGAAAAGGTGAAGGGATTAAGAAGTACAAATTGCTAGTTACAAAATTGGATGAAAACTATAACCTAGGGCCGAGACCGGTTTGGCTCAGTGGATAGAGCGTCGGCTTGCAGACTGAAAGGTCCCAGGTTCGATTCCGGTTGGGGGCATGTATCTTTCGGGCACATCTCTGTGGGGCGTGCAGGAGGCGGCTGATCAATGTTTCTCTCTCATTGATGTTTCTGACTTTCTATCTCCCTTCCTCTCTGTAAAAAATCAATAAAATATATAAAAAAAACTATAACCTAGAGAATATAGTCAATAATATTGAAATAATTATGGTGCCTTGAAATATTAGGGGGTTCACTTTGCAAAGTATATGATTGTCTAACCTCTATGATGTACCTAACGTAAAATAAATGTCTAAATTTTAAAAATAATTTTAAAATATTTTACTTCTCAACAATTCAGGTCTAGGAAATGATGAATTTCAAGTTTCAATGCCATTGTCATTAAGACAGAGAAATGGAATCCCCTTTAACTCTAAATTTTGGGAATATATCCAGAGAGAGACATCTGCCCTTGTTCAAAAGAAGTGGAAAAACTCTCCATCTGTTTTACCAAGATAGACTCCCTTTATAATTAGTTAATTTCTCCCACTTTCCATTCTATATTAGAGATATTTTGGAACTGCACCTGCAAGTAAATGCCTGCACTAAATATTAATTTGAAAATGGGTACATGAAACGGTTGAGTTAGAGTTAAACTGTGTTGGGTGTATGTGCGCATGTATTCTTGCTGCTTCCATGTATCTATAGATATTGATCAAATTGTCTTTCAGTGTGCAATTTTGCTACAAAGGCAAACATAAAAATCTTTTCTACAAAGTGATACTGGGAAATGAACACTTGGATGCTTACTTGATATTGGTGGACATTGCTCCTCTGATGATGAGAGTTAGTAGAATTAGCCTTTCTGAAAAGCTTTGTAACTAATATTTCTCTAAAATATGTCAGAAGTAAAGAAAAGTTTGGTTTAGAATTTCTTTTCTAAATGAACAAAGTTTCAGGTGATCAACAATAGAATCTGTATATTGAATATAAAAATCATAGAAATGCAAACCAATTGTTATTCTTATATAATACAATTGGCTACTAACCTGCTATACCATAAATTTGCTCTGCCTTTTTTCTTTTTTAACTAGAAGCTCAGTAGAAGACTCATTCATTCGAAAAGTCAAACAGGCATTGCTTCGAGGCACTGAGTTGCAAAGATGAATAAGGTTTGATTCCTGCCCCCTCCCCCTCAAAAAGAGAATTTAGTTACTACTGAAGGGAAAATCCATATTAAAAAAAAAAGGTTAAGCCCTGGCTGGTGTGGCTCAGTTGGTTGAGCATTGTCATTTGCACTGAAAGATCCCAGTTTGATTCCCATTCAGGGCACATGCTCAGGTTTGGACCCCCAATCCATAATCCATATTCATTCATATTCTCTCTCCCTCTCTTTCTCTCTCTCCCCCTGCCTTCCCCTCTCTCCTTCTAAAAAAATCAATAAAAACATTTTTTAAAAGAAAAAGGTTAAAATACAGTACTATAAGAACTTTGTATTGTAAAGCTGGATGGAAATTGAGACATTAGTCTAATCCCTTCAAATTCCAAAGGAGGATTCTGAAGCGCAGAGGAATGAAAACAGTGCCCATGGTCCCACAGCTAATTTGTGGGCTAGAATCCAATTCAGTATTCCTTATTTCAGTTTGATGGTATTTCTATCACACAACACACTTCATTTGATTTTTATCATAAAACCTGAAAACAAATACATTTATAGATAGCTTGTAGGATAAGGAATACCTGGTATATGATTGTCAAAAACAGTACAAATACCCAAGACGTTGTGTGTGTTTTTTTCTCCAAATGTGAAGTTGCTCTAAGTGTTATTTTTAATAAAACTACCTCAGAAGTTCAGAAATTTATCATTGAAATTTCATCTCCTTCCCAGTGTTAAGGTCTTGAAAGCTTTTTTCTTAAACTACTAGACATTAAAAAGTGATTCAATTTCATCTGATATCACTAAATAGGTAATAGGGAAGGCATTTTGTTTAAGTAGTGATCCCTTAGGTAATTTCAGGATATGTGTGTTTTCTTGCCATGCTCTTTTGTAAATGACACATCTACCAGTCTGTTTGCTGTGGGACTCTTTGGGTTATTTATTCTTCATTCAAAAAACACATATTGAAAAAATAATTGCTAACATTTATTTAGCATTTATATGTTAGACACTGTGCTAAGTGCTTCAAATATGCATAACACATTTATTAAGATATGTCTTACCTTTATTTTACACATGAGAGAGCTACCCTAGTGAAAGAAACTAAAAGAGAATACACTATCTTATTGTTGGTAAGATAACAACTGTATATGAACAGAGTTGTGGGAGCCCAGTGAGAGGAGCTATGAACAGCGTGTCAGGAAGAGATTACAGAAAGCTTCTTAAAGCAAGAATATTCAGTGATTGCTTTAGAATCTCTCTAAAGAAGGGGCTTAGTGGCTGCAATCTATTTGGAAGAGTAGGCCAAGCACTTTTTAAAAAAACTTATTTATTGATTAAGGTATTACATATGTGTACTTATTCCCCCATTACCACCCCACCCCATTACCCTCACTCATGCTCTCACTCCCCCTCCCCCCGTTGTCTATGTTCATTGGTTAGGCTTATATGCATGCATACAAGTCCTTGGGTTGATCTCTTCCCTTTACCCCCACCCTCCCTTACCTTCCCTCTATTGTTTGACGGTCTGATCAATGCTTCTCTGTCTCTGGACCTGTTTTTGTTCAACAGTTTATGTTGTTGTTTATACTCCATAAATGAGTGAGATCATGTGATATTTATCTTTCTCCAACTGGTTTATTTCACTTAGCATAATGCTCTCCAGTTCCATCCATGCTGTTGTGAATGGTAAGAGATCCTTCTTTTTTACCACAACATAGTATTTCATTGTGTAGATGTACCACAATTTTCTAATCCACTCATCTGCTGATGAGCACTTAGGCTGTTTCCAAATCTTAGCTATTGTAAATTGTGCTGCTATGAACATAGGGGTGCATATATCCTTTCTGATTGGTGTTTCTAGTTTCTTCTAGGATATATTCCTAGAAGTGGTATTACTGGGTCAAATGGGAGTTACATTTTTAGTTTTTGGAGAAAACTCCATACTATTCTTCACAGTGACTGCACCAGTCTCAAGCACTTTTCTTGAAGATGCACTTGTGTATAGAGTACTTTGCTTTGCTTTTGCTTAGGTTGTATATTACAGGTCAATAAAAATAGAAATGTTTTTAAAAAGATGGTTTTATACTAGTTTACCTGAGATTGTAAAAACTAATTCATACCAAAAGTAATCTTTTAAGTGTATTTTGATTTGGGTTGGTTGGGGAGGATTGATGAAGATGGTTGAGAGTCTAATGTTCTTTTAATCTATCTTTTAGAGCAACCAGGTAATATAGCTGATGCTAACTTTCAAGGATAAATAGGAAGTTGCTTGGTGATAGAGCAATCTAGCCACAACTGCACATTAAAGGTTTGGTGACTAGGAAGTGTGTTGGATAAATAGCTAAAGAGCTGAGCTGGAATTGGATTCTGAAAGTTATTACATACTATGCTTAAGCAGCCAAATCCCTAGATTTGGTAGGCAATATGTATTTTTCCATTATGCATTCATTTATTTTTACTTCTCAGTGGACAATTTGTTTCCTTTTTCTTGGGAAATAACCACCTAAAACTTAATGGGTAGTCATCAAAGTTGTTTCTTACATAGTTAGGTAACATAATCACAATCATGTGTATTTTAGAAAGATAACCATCAGCTGCAGTGAAGATGGCCTGTTTTGTAGAGGCACCCAAATCTGAAAATGCAAATAAGATCATTTTGTCAACCTTAGAAATGGGAAATGGAGGAGGACTTGATAACAGAGATATTAGATGGACTGAGATTATAGAACTGGTGAATGATTAGATGATGGGGGAAGATGGAAAGGAATTTTTAAATTGCTCTCAAAAATAACACTTATCCTGCACATATTTTGAGAGCCTAATATATTCCCAGATTATGCTAGTGCTGAGGATTAAAAGATGAATGGCATAGTATCAGTCCTTGAGTATCTCAGTTGAGGGAAAAATTAGTAAAAATTGTGATTATAATTGTCATAATAAAGATCTGTATAAAGTGTAAGCAGTGGATAAAGGAGAAGGAAGTGATGCAGTGACACTTGTATAGGCTACCTCACTATTTTAGGATTAATAGGAATTCACAAGACAAAGGAAGATGCATAGTTTGGGCAGAAAAAGAGTTTATAGGTAGTGATTGTTCCTTCTGACTGGAGAGAAGGGAATGGAGGGGAAAGGCAAAAGATGAAGTTGGATAGGGATGTTTAGTGTAAGGAGTCAGGTTTTCATTTTAGGAAGCCCACTCTGGAAGCAATAGTAGGATGGAATGGAGCAGGGTGACAAGGCAGGTGCCGGAGGCTAATTCCAGCATGTCATAAATGCAAGAAGTTTCATCAAAAGATTGTTGGAACCTTGAGGCTTCAGCAGGGCTGAATACATGTTATCCCCTGATGGAATAGTCAAAAGCATTTCCCCAAACCTAAAGATTTGCTTATATTACTGCCTGCTACTGAGACAGCCCGAAGGCAGTTTCCCCAATCTGACAATGCCTACTGTATACCAATTCTTAACCTTTGATATATATATGTTCTTTGCTTTAGGGCAATTTGGGTTAATAAAGAGTGAGGAGTCTAGAGACTCAGAGAACTTGGTTACTGAAGCTAAACTCTCTTCTGGCTTCCCAAAATGCCTTCCAAATTTGTATTTCATGTCTAGTCTCTCTCTCTCTCTTTTTTTTTTATTATTACTTGTGCTTTTATTCTCCTTTCAATACATATTTTTTAATTAAATCTTTATTATTCAGATTATTACATTTGTTTCTCTTTTTTCCCCTCCATAGCACCCCTCCAACCAGCTCCCACCTCTCCCTCTGCCCTTAGCTCCCTCCCATTGATCTCATCCATAGGTGTATGATTTTTGTCCAGTCTCTCCCTGTACACCGCTCACCCCTTTCCCCCTGAGAATTATCAGTCCATTCTCTTTCTGTGCTCCTGATTCTATTCTATTCACCAGTTTATTCTGTTCATCAAATTTTTAATTCACTAATTTTTAGATTCACTTGTTGATAGATATGTATTTGTTCATAATTTTTTGTCTTTTACCTTTTCCTTCTTCCTCTTCTAAAAGAGTACCTTTCAGCATTTCATATAATACTGGTTTGGAGTTGATGAACTCCTTTAACTTTTCTTATCTGTGAAGCTCTTTATCTGCCTTTCAATTCTGAATGTTAGCTTTGCTGGATAGATTATTCTTGGTTGTAGGTTCTTGCTATTCATCACGTTGAATATTTCTTGCCACTCCCATCTGGCCTGCATCGTTCCTGTTGAGAAATCAGCTGACAGTCGTATGGGTGCTCCCTTGTAGGTAATAAACTGTTTTTCTCTTGCTGCTTTTAATATTCTCTCTTTGTCTTTTGCTCCTGGTATTTTAATTGTGATGTGTCTCGGTGTGGTCCTCTTTGGATTACTTTTATATGGGGTTCTGTGTGCTTCCAGGACTTGTAAGTCAATTTCTTTTACCAGATGTGGGAAGTTTTCAGTCATTATTTCTTTAAATACGTTTTCAGTATCTTGCTCTATCTCTTCTTCTGGCACCCCCACAATTCTGATGTTGGTACGCTTGAAGCTGTCCCAGAGGCTCCTTACATTATCTTCACATTTTTGGATTCTTTTCTCTTCTTGCTTTTCCAGTTGAGTGTTTTCTGCTTCTTTATATTTCAATTTTTTTACTTGATTTTTGCCTTTCTCTAGTCTGCTGTTAGGACTCTGTATAATATTTTTTATTTCAGTCAGTGTATGTTTAATTTCTAGTTGGTCTTTTATCATCTTTAGTTGGACCTTTTCCATCTCTAGTTCGTCCTTTTTCATCTCCTCTTGGCTCTCGCTAAATTTATCCATCTTTTCTAGCATATTCTTGAAAAACCTTACAAGCGTGGTTTTGAACTCTATATCCAGTCGTTTTTTTTCCTCCATTTCTTTTGTTTGTGATCCCTTCCCTTGTCTCGGCATTTTCACTATGTCAGGGAAACTTCTGTGTTGAATTCAGCCTTGTGAAACCAGACTTGCAAAGCCACAGAAGCCTCTGTTGAGCTTGGGAGGGGTGGAGTCTCAGGGCTTAAGGGACCACCTTGCCTTCCAGTCGGCCCCCTCCACGGCCCCTGAGTCTCACGTGACTGGGTAATTGCTGGAATGGTCCTTGTGCGCGCGCGCCCGCAGTGCTTCTAGACCGCTGCCTTTCCAGCTCCCCTGCACGCCAGGACCACACGAGTCTAGGTCTCCAGGGTTTCGCCCGAAACAGGGGCCCAGTGGACTCAGAAGTGGCACAGTTGGGAGGGCCCACTCGCAAAAGCCAGCAGCACAGTCAGCAATCTGTCCTTCACGCAGTGCTGTGCGGGACCAGACCTCCGTTCTTTTGCGACTCCCCTAAATTTCTGTGCACCTCTCCCTTTTCACAGTACAAACTCACCCCATATGAGTTTCAGCTGGATCTGGGGTTTAGTGTCGTAAGATAAGGGGTTCAATGCCGTTGGGAGTCTCCGTTTCCCTCCCGCCAGAGAAAGCCAGCCAGGTACTCGGGCACCCGCTCTCTCAGTGCGCGCGTCTCTGTACCTCAGCTTTTTGCAGCTCCTCTGGGTTTCTGTGAGCCCCTCTCTTTCCTTCTAGCTGTAGAAGTTACACTCGGCCAGCTTTCCTGTGGTTCTGGATGATGTCTGTTCTGTCTTTTAGTTGTAGTTTTGAAATTGTTGTGCAAGGCAGCAGTGTAGGTATTTACCCATGCCGCCATCTTGGATTCTCCCCCATGTCTAGTCTCTTTATTAATTTACACGCAACCCTGCTTCAGATTCCTGAACCCTTCTAAATGCTGTGAAACACCCCAACAGGCAGGGACACTGGTGATGAGTATTATAATAAAGGATTGAGTTCAGGCAGTGGCTGTGGAGATAGGAGTGCACATATTTAAGAGATTTAAGATGTGGGTCGGAAAAACTTTGTGACTGATGAGATGAGATGAGATGAGGGAATCATCTTAAAAGATTCAGGTTTCTGATTGGGGCTCTTGGATGGTTGATGATATCATTAAAAATTGAAGCAAGTTTAAGAGTGAGGATGAGATTAATTTAGGACCTACTAAGTGTGAGATGCCTGTGGAACACTCAGGAATAGAGGACAAACTACTGTGAAATAGAAAAAGAAAAGCCTAAAGAGGATACAGAAAAGGAATATTCAAAAAGAAGAGAACTAGGAGGTCATGGTGAGGAGGAGTAATGAACTAAGAGATTCTACTTTCACCTATCAAATTGGCAAGGCTTTTAAAAGGTTTTTAAGAAATTCAATATTAGCAGAAGAATGACAAATTTGGGATCCTCATATGTTGCTGTGGAAGTGTAAATTACCTTCACAGGAAGTAATTAAGCAATCTATATCAAGAATGTTTATAACTTCACTAGAAGCCAGATGCACAAAATTTGTTCATGGGTGGTCCCCTCATCCCAGGGATCGGGCCTAAACCAGCAGTCGGACATTCCTCTCACAATACAGGACCACTGGCTCCTAACTACTCACCTGCCTGATTGCCCCTAACTGCCCCCCTGCCAGCCTGATTGCCCCTAACTGCTTCTGCTTCCCAGCCTGATTGCCCCTAACTGCCTCCCCCTGCTGGCCTGCTCACCCCCAACTGTCCTCTGCTGACTTGGTCACTCCAAACTGCCCCCCACCCCCGCCAGCCTGGTTGCTCTTCACTGCCCCCCCTCTGCCAGCCTGGTCACCGCCAACTGCTCCCCCTGCCAGCATGGTAGCCCTATGCAGCCTGCTGTTCAGCCATTTGGTTGTTCCTCACTAACCCCACTTCGGGCCTGGTCACTCCATTCAGCCTGCTATTTGGTCATCAGTCTGGTTGGTTCAGTCATGACAGCCCCTGGTTTTTTATATATTAGGATATCCTTAACCTAGTTCTTTCCCCTTTTGAGATCTACCACTAAAAAACAGAATCTGAGACAAAGATTTGTCTATAAATATGTTTATCAGAGAACTATACATATTAGTGAAAATTGAAAGGTAGCTAAATGTCAACAGGAGAAAGGCTAAATAAATATATGGTACATCTATAAAACATATTATGCAATGATTAATATCATTTCCAAGGTATTTAATGCCAAGGGAAGATATTTATAAGAAAAAAACTAGAATGTATATTTATAAATATAATATCCAATTTGTTATACTTTTGGGTAAATAGAAAAGAGACTTGAAGGAAATAAATATATTAGTGGTGGTAATGGTTAAGTGGTGCTTATTTTTATCCTTTAACATATTTTTCAGAAAGCAGAGAAAAGTAAGTTGGTATGTTTATAGGTAAGTAGTAGCAGTTAACAATGTCAAATTATATTTGAGGTGTCAAGGTGCACAACTAGTCCACTGGATGTGGACATTAGGATTTGGTAGTTTTTGCCAATGGGTGTTTTTGTGTTTTGTTTTTTTTAAAGCAGTAGTAAGGGCAAAAACTAGACTACCATGGGTTGAAAGATGAGCAGGAGGTAAGAAGTAAAACTTATTCAAGGAGCCTGATTGGAAAAAAGACAGTGGTAGTATGAAGATACTGTTGTTTTTAAGATAAAAATAACTTATGCAGTTTAAAAATAAGTTGGGGGTAATCAATGAATTAGGGACCATTGAGGAAAAGGCAGGAGGCAGGATCAAGCACAAAGCGTACTCATTAAGGGCATTTCTAGGAACTTCAGGTGTCTAATATAATTGAAGCACCAATTGCACGTGACGCAGCAGTGGCAGGAAAAGCTGAAAAAGTATGGGCAGGCCAAAGACTGTGAGTTATGCCAAAGACTGTGAGCAAGCCATTTAGGCAAACATATTTAAAAACTTTTTAATCAAATACATTATAGGATTTTAGCTATATAGTTTGAAAAGTATTTTGGAAAGTCAAGAGACTGGAGGAAGGAATACCTGTATTGGAATCATTGGAATAAAAAGATTCTCATCACTGATGTTTCTATCTCTCCCTCTCGCTTCTTTTCTGAAGTCAATAAAAAATATATTTAAAAGAGAGAAAGAAAGAAAAGAAATAGGTCCAAAATAAGGAAGTAATAGTGAGCAAAGATATAAGGATGGATGAGAAATGCAAATCAAAATGACAATGAGGTACATCTCACACCTGTCAGAATGTCTATCATCAACAAACGACAAGTGCTGGTGAGAATCTGGAGAAAAAGGAACCCTCATGCACTGCTGGTGGGAATGCAGGCTGGTGCAAATACTATAAAAAACAGTATGGCGTTTTCTCAAAAAGTTAAAAATGGAGCTCCCATTTGACCCAATAATACCACTTCTAGGAATATATCCTAGAAGAAACTAGAAGCACCAATCAGAAAGTATATGTGCACTCCTATGTTCATAGCAGCACAATTTACAATAGCTAAGATTTGGAAACAGCCTAAGTGCTCATCAGCAGATGAGTGGATTAAGAAACTGTGGTACATCTATACAATGGAATACTATGCTGCTGTATAAAAGAAGGATCTCTTACCATTCGCAACAGCATGGATGGAACTGGAGAGCATTATCTAAGTGAAATAAGCCAGTTGGAGAAAGATAAATATCACATGATCTCACTCACTTGTGAAATATAATGAACAACATAAACTGATGAACAAAAATAGAGCCAGAGGAAAAAAGATATTTTAAAATAGAAGTAATCCTGTTATTTGCAGATTTTTAATATTTCCTACAACTTTTGTTAGTATAGTTTTGGTAATATATTTAAAATCCATTTTTCTTGAAATATTAATGTTTATTGCATGTAACATTATATTTAAAATCTTTTCTTTAAATATTAATGTTTTTTGCATGTAAAGTTATATTTAAAATCTTTTTTTTTTGAAAAAAAAATTCTGAGGCAATGTAAAAAAAGAAAGAAGAGGATGAATTTGATAGAGAATTTGGAGACAATAAACAAGATGTGGATGTCAACTGAGTGTAAAAAGTTGGAAGAAGGGAAAAAGATGATTCCCTCCCATACTCCAGAATTCTAATAGGTAAAAAATGGAAGGCTGATGGTTCCTGGTTGGAAAAATAAAGATAAGTTTAAATTTGGACATGTCACATTTGGGGTGCAACTGAGACAGCCAAGGTACACAATATTATGTCTTTTTAAAATTCAGAAACCCAATAAACTATGGTCTTTCCACTCCTACTTCATCTTCCGTTAGGTTGTCTTTGTTGTTTTTTGGAGGGGTATTATGAAGGAGAGATGGGGACTAGGTTTGGCTCAGTTTAATGATATATTGCAAGAGATTTTGGAGTAGATATTATCTGCCTATACTTCTTTAGTAATATTTATATTGTTTTCATATTATAAGATTTTAAGCCGAGACCGGTTTGGCTCAATGGATAGAACGTCGGCTTGTGGACTGAAAGATCCCGGGTTCGATTCTGGTTGGGGGCATGTACCTTGCTTGCGGGCACATCTCCACAGTGGGGCATGCAGGAGGCAGCTGATCAATGTCTCTCTCTCATCGATGTTTCTGACTTTCTATCTCTCTCCCTTCCTCTCTGTAAAAAAAATCAATAAAATACATTTAAAAAAATTTTTTTAAATATGTTCATTCTTATTGATTTTAGAGTGGGAAGGGAGAGAGAGAAACATCGAGTGAGAGAGAAATATTGATTAGTTGCCTCCCTGAAATCACCCCAAATGGGGATCGAACCTGAAACCTGGTATGTACCCTAACCAGGAATTGAACCAGTGATCTCTGGTGCATAGGACAACCAACTAAGCCACCAGCCTGGGCTTATATTTTAATTTTTATACCAAGATGACTTTGAATCCAGCTAAGCTAGATATATAGGAAGTGTACATTTTAATCATTTTAATATTGCATGAGTTACTTTTAAGAAAAGAACCATAAAGAAAAGGGTTTTCACAAATATGAATAGATTTAACAGTAAATAAATTTGATACATGAGAATATCCATATACTAAAAGGCTAATATGCAAATCTACCAACCAGCAGAAAGACCAGTCTCTAGGACATGCACTGACCACCAGGGGGCACACACTTAATGCAGGAGCTGCCCCTGGTGGCCAGAAGCCGGGCTCATGACTGGCAAGTGCTGTGGCATGGAAGGAGCCTCTCCCACCTCCATGGCAGAGCTAAGGATGTCTGCGGGGCCTAAGTCAGCAGTTAGACATCCCCTGAAGGCTCCCAGACAGCGAGAGAGCACAGGCAGAGCTGAGTGACCCCTTCTCCCCTGAGTGCATGAATTTCGTGCATTGGGCCTCTAGTTATAAATAAATACATAATTGAATATCCACTATCTCTTAATTACACAGGGATAACAAATGAAAACAAATTAGATGCTTTGCTAACACTATAAAATTTACTGGAGTTTCAACTAGCCAATTGAAATATATTAAAGTAGGAAAACAATACCAAGTATTACTATATTTAAGTTAGCCCAATTAGATAACTTGCTTAGAATGCAACTTCACTTCCAATTTTGAAAATCAAGCTAAAATTCTAGGCATTAAATCTCAATTCAAAAGCAATGCAGCATGGGGGGTGGGGGGAGAGATGATTGTGCATTTTCATAATAAGATAAGAAAATCTAAAAATCACTAAGGAAATGAAAACATGTTAGGCTGTCATATGTGGCACAAATGCCTGAGCCAATTTTTATTGCCACACAGATTTATTAACAACATGTCATTGTTATGAAGCTATTACTGCCATCACAGATTTAACACCCTTGCTGCTTTTTAATTTTTAAAAAACGATATAGAGAAGGGCACCTAATAAGAATAGGATTACAGTTGTTTAATGATTATTCACCTTACTAACTACAGATAAAATATTTTCTTACAGACCCTGGGAAATTGGAAGATGTGTTGCAAGAAGCAAAACAGGTTATAAAAACAAATACATTTTACAAAGCAGACCAAAGACAGGATATGCTTTGACTTGGTTGCCTTGTTCGAACGCTGACTCCCTCCGAGAATTTTTCTCAGGATCCTGACCATTCTTGGGTCCCAGGAATGGGCTGAGCTGTTTGTAACATCATAGAATATGAGCCACCTTGTTATCAGACTTTGTGAGCTCCTGAAAGTCGGACCACAGACCCTACCCTCCTCTTTTGCTGTTATACTTGCATAAAGTTATCTTTTCCTTTAGGTGTATATAATCAGCCAACTGGCAAGGGGAGTCAGAGCAGAATTTCCAGGGTGACAGCATGCTCTCCCCATACTGCCAGCATTAATGGAACAAATGCACTTAACCTGATTTAATCCTGTCTCTGCTTAATTTGGCTCCATTAGTGACCTGTCGTATCTGAAATCAGAAATAGGATAGAAATCATCTTATAAATCATTGTTTAATTTTTTTCTCCCATAATAGTTTTCTTAAAAATTACAGATATTAAAATTTATTTGAAATTAATAAATTTATTTACTTGACATCTTAGAAACAACAGGTCAGCCAGTAGATTCTAAATTTAGTAGTACTGCTAAATGAAGAAAAATATTACCTATGTAAGAATGAATAGGAGGAAAATATTTGAGTTGTCTCAAGCACTGTTTTTGGAAAGATGTGACTAGCTACTTACCTAAGTCATCTGTGGGAGAGATGCTTCATTTGTGTATGAAAATAATCTCATTTTCATATTTTTCTTTATCTTAATCACCAATAATTTATATCCTAAAAATTTTATAAAAAGAAAAAAGTAGAGAATCCAAGATGGCGGCATAGGTAAACACCTACACTGCTGCCTCACACAACAATTTCAACACTACAACTAAAAGAACGGACATAATCCAGAACCACCGGAAAGCTGGCTGAGTGGAAATTCTACAACTAGAGGGAAAGAGTGGGGCTCACGGAGACCCAGAGGAGCTGCAAAAGGCTGAGGTACTGAGACGCGCACGTGGAGAGAGCGAGTGCAGGAGTACCAGGCTGGCTTTCTCTGGCGGGAGGGAAACAGAGACTCTCAAAGGCATTGAACCCCTTATCCTATGACACTAAACCCCAGATCCAGCAGAAACTCATACGGGGGGAGTTTGGACTGTGAAAAGGGAGAGGTGCATGGAAATTTAGGGGAATCACAAAAGATCAGAGATCTGGTGGTGCGCACGGCACTGGGCACAGAGGACAGACTGCTGATTGTGCCGCTGGTTTTCATGAGTGGGCGGGAGACAGACCCTCCCAACTGTGCCACTTCTGACTCCACTAAGCCCCTGTTTCGGGTGAGACCCTGGGGACCTAGACTCGTGTGGCTCTGGAGCGCAGGGGAGCCTGAAAGACAGCGGTCTAGAGGCACTGTGCGCGCACAAGGACCGCTCCAGCAATTACCCAGTCACATGAGACTCGGGGGCCGTGGCAGGCAGGGCTGACTGGAAGGCAGGGCAGTCCCTTAAGCCCTGAGACTCCACCCATCCCAAGCTCAACAGAGAGACTTCGGTTTTGCAAGTCTGGTATAAGGCTGAATCCAACACAGAAGTTCTCCCGGCATAGTGAAAATGCCGAGACAAGGGAAGGGATCACAAACAAAAGAAATGGAGGAAAACAAACGACTGATAAAGAGTTCAAAACCACGGTTATAAGGTTTTTCAAGAATATCCTAGAAAAGTTGGATAAAGTTAGCAAGAGCCAAGAGGATATGAAAAAGGGCCACTAGAGATGGAAAAGGTCCAACTAGAGATGAAAAAGGACCAACTAGAAATTAAATATACACTGACTGAAATAAAAAATATTATACAGAGTCCTAACAGCAGACTAGAGAAAGGCAAGAATCAAGTCAACAATTTGAAATGTAAAGAAGCAGAAAACACTCAATTGGAAAAGCAAAAAGAGAAAAGAATCCAAAAATGTGAAGATAATGTAAGGAGCCTCTGGGACAGCTTCAAGCATACCAACATCAGAATTGTGGGGGTGCCAGAAGAAGAGAGAGAGCAAGATACTGAAAACCTACTTAAAGAAATAATGACTGAAAACTTCCCACATCTGGTAAAAGAAATAGACTTATAAGTCCAGGAAGCACACAGAACCCCATATAAAAGTAATCCAAAGAGGACTACACCAAGACACATCATAATTAAAATACCAAGAGCAAAAGACAAAGAGAGAATATTAAAAGCAGCAAGAGAAAAACAGCTCATTACCTACAAGGGAGCACCCTTAGGACTGTCAGCTGATTTCTCAACAGAAATGATGCAGGCCAGATGGGAGTGGCAAGAAATTTTCAATGGGATGAATAGCAAGAACCTACAACCAAGAATACTCTATCCAGCAAAGCTATCATTCAGAATTGAAGGGAAGATAAAGAGCTTCCCAGATAAGAAAAAGCTAATGGAGTTCATCAACTCCAAACCAGTATTATATGAAATGTTGAAAGGTACTCTTTTAGAAGAGGAAGAAGGAAAAGTTAAAAGACAAAAAATTATGAATAACAAATACATATCTATCAACAAGTGAATCTAAAAATTAAGTGAATTAAATATTTGATCAACAAAATAAACTGGTGAATATAATAGAATCAGGAGCACAGAAAGGGAGTGGACTGATAATTCTCCGGGGGAAAGGGGTGAGGGGTGTACAGGGAGAGACTGGACAAAAATCATACACCTATGGATGAGGTCAATGGGAGGGAGGTAAGGGTAGAGGGAAGGGTGGGAGTTGACTGGAGGGGAGCTATGTAGGGGAAAAAATAGAAACAAATGTAATAATCTGAATAATAAAGATTTAATTTAAAAAAAAAGAAAAAAGTAGGAAAGCAAAATAGGAATCATATTTGCAAGAAAGATGACAGACATGTCCTTAATATATAAATACCTTTTATAAATTAATCAGAAGAATGCTAACAACCCACTAAAACACTAGGCAAAAATTAAAAACAAAACTAACAAAAGCAGAAATAGAAATGGTCAGATATTCAGTGAATGATTAAATGTTTCATATATCCATTAGTAAAGAGGTAAAACAAACATGTTTATCTATTAAAATATTGTTTCATGATTTGTTTATGGCAAATAAACTTAATGAAACAATATTTTCTGGAGTACAGTGAGATTGGCATTGAATTCATATATTGTTGGTTTAAGTATAAATTGGTGCAAACTTTCTGGAAAGCACTTTGGCAATAGGAATAGGGCCTTGCAAATCTTCATAATTGTCAACTCAATAATCTCACCTTTAGAAATTAAAGTCCTAAAATATAGGAATGGGTGAATAAGTTATTTTGATATGTTGGGCTATTAAGCCACTTTAATAAATATTGTATTGGATAGGTTATTTGATGATTCAGGGAATGCTCACAAGAAAATAGAGCAAGATGTTAATGCACATATGTAGTATGCTGTGAGAGTGTTACATGTTGATTTGGCTAAGCCATAGTACCTAGTGATTTAATCTAACACTAATCTAGGAGTTGCTGTGAAGGTATTTTGTAGAGGTATTTAGTCTCTACAATCACTTGACTTTAAGTTAAGGAGATTGGCCTTGGTAAATTGAGTGGGCCTCATCCAATTAGTTGAAGGCCTTCAGAGTACAAACTGAGGCTTCCCAGAGAAAATATTCTGCCTTGAGACTAAAGCATCAACACCTGCCGAGTTCCCAGGCTGCCCTACAACTTTAACTTTTCAGTCCCCACAATTTAGTAAGCCAATTCCTTAAAATAAACCTCTTAAGATATACACTGAGTGGTCAGATTATTAGGATCTCTGAACGCCTAATAATCTGGCCACTGAGTGTACTTATGTATAAGGGAAAGCTTGCAAATCTTTATATGTCAAGGGACCAGGAAATAGTGGCCCCCAGCCTCTGGCTAGTAAGTCCTCTGCTTCTTTCTAACTACCCATAATGCAGTTCTTTTACATGGAAAAACCTTATTTTAAAATCCCAACTCTGTAGTCAGTTTACACTGAGTGGCCAGATCAAAGATTATAATAATCTGACCACGCAGTGTATATCCTATTGGTACTGTTTCTCTGGAAAACCCTGACTGTACAACCCCTAATACCTTGAAGGCTTAACCTAATATCTACCCTCCCCTTTCTTCCTAATAGAGATTTTATAGCTGGGCACTTGACTACTCAGAATGAAGACTACATTTCTCTCTCCTTCTTGCAGATAGTTGTAAGCATGTGACCAATAAAACATGAATACAAATGATCTTTCTCAATTTTCTTGCCTTTATCTCCACTACCTACCTTTAACCTTTATCTCTTCATTCTGAAGTGTGTCAAGTAATCCTCATTATTTATTCCATATTTCTCCAGAATTGTCTTTATTTATTGCCAATGTGGATTTTAATTCTGTGGTTGCATCATTTGTGCATCATTCATTCCAGTCCTTTATTTCATTCATTACATTTTGTTGACTTTCCATTTCAGCCTGTACTCTTTATCTTTCTTGTCATACTTTATGGGTGCATGTTTATAGAACTTACGTGGCATTTTGGACTCGTTTCAAAATGTGAGTAGTCTCTTGAAGTTTTCTTTTGGATCCTGCAGTAGATCATTCTGATACTTTTTCCTTGAATATGATGCTATTTCCTTTGCCTTGTTCTGACATATGTTTTCATAAGATCCATGTTGACTTTTTTTCCTTCTTTGATTCACCTTTCCATAAGTAAAGGTCCTAAAAGATTAATGTTTATTATCAGGCAGAGTGTGTTTATTTTTCTTGGTCCTTTTCCTTATCCACTTATATGTATGCCACTTATTTCAATTTCCATGTCAGACATTGACCTTCTGCAGTTTCTCTCTGCTGGCTTTTTCTATCCCACAGTCTGATTATTTGTTACTTTGAAATGATGGAGCACATGAAGAACTACAAAATTCTTGGTTTGCATTGCTCTTAGTTCATCCACTCTCTGCTCTTATCATTGAGACCCTACATTTCTCCACATGCAGCCTGCACCCTCCTTCCTGCCCAGCTGTTTTCTTGGAGATCATCTCTCTATCAATGTAGAGCAAAAGGAGAGAAATAATGGAGGTAAAGAGAGGGACAGAGCAAGAGGTAATTATTCACTCTGGCTGCCTCAAAAAGCAATGTGTCTCTGGAAAAGTAATAATCACAAAACTTCTGGTTGGTGCCAACCCTTGATCTGAGGCAGGGGACAAAGAGATAGATATTATGTACCTTTTATCCTTTCTCAGACAGTGTCTGATTTATATGATAAAAATCTGACTAGGTTTTGAAGGGAAGCCTAGGTAGGAATTTCTTTATTCAGTTCAATATGCCTTAAATTTAGGAATTCGTATGTTCTTAGACTTAGTGTTTGCTGGTGTATTGAGTTTGCATCTTAGTTGTTTTACATTATGACTGAGGGCTGAAGATAGCTTCCCATGTCCAAACACAATCTGTCAAAATGTCAACTTTGAGGAATTCACCAATGAATTATGGCTATGTTCAATAATCACAGCAAACCAACAGTAGTTAAAGCACAAAGATTTGAGAGTCAGCTGAGAATCAGGTGCGAACCAGGAGAGACATTTCAAAGAGGATGAACAGGACCAATGAAGTGAGAAAATGCAAAAACTTTTTCATAGAGAACTAAATATGTTTTGCTTTGGTTATATAAACCATTTACATGCATACCCAAACCTATTTGGAAATAGAAGTTTTGAAGCCAAACAACAATAACATCCTATGCTTTAATTAAATTGAGCCTGTGTTTTCAAAACAAATCATTTAAATCCAATCATCGTATCTAATAAAGAGGAAATACGATAATTGACCCTCATGCTGTCACAAAGGTGGTGGTATCCACAGCCAATAAGGAGAGAATATGCTAATTGACTACCATGCCCTCAAAGATGGCAGTGCCCATAGCCAATAAGGAAGATATATGTTAATTGACTGCCATGCTCTCAAAAATGGTGGTGCCCACAGCCACAAAATGGCAGCGCCCAGTCCCCTCAGCCTGTGCGCCTGCTTCCGAAGTCCCCATTCCCTTCAGCCCCCAGTTGCCCAGGGCCAGCCCAAGGCACAGGCAAGCCTCAGATGGTGGCTGCCCAGCAACTCAACGCCACCCAAGGCTCAGGTAACCAGGGCTGTCCAAGGCTTGGGCTACTGTCAGTGGCAGCAACAGAGGTGTGATGTGCTGTTGCCTTCCCCTGATTGCCGGGTCATCTCCCACCCCTCAGGGCTCCTGGTCTGTGAGAGAGAGAAGGTCAGGTTGAGGGACCCCCTCATCAGGTCTTCTAGTTGAAAAATAAGAATTCATATACCTGGTTAGGTTCTGAAAATATAGTGCACTGTGCTGTGGCAGTTTCCATATGAAAGAAAACTGGTGAAGGCTAATTTAAAAACAGTCACTTTTCTTGCCCTGACTAGTTTGGCTCAGTGGATAGAGTGTTGGCCTGCAGACTGAAGGATCCCAGGTTTGATTCCGGTCAAGGACATGTACCTTAGTTATGGGCACATCCCGAGTAGGAGGTGGGCAGGAGGTAACTGGTTGATGTTTCTCTCTTATCAATGTTTCTAACTCTCTATCCCTCTCCCTTCCTCTCTGTAAAAAAATCAATAAAAATATATTTAAAAATTTAAAAAAATAAAAACAGTCACTTTTCTTTCATCAGATATCCTCTCCAATTCACTGTGTTTGTGTACGCACACACACACCTTTCCTTTTGACAGGTGACAACATCAAGGTCAAAACATCAGCAATGAAGCAAATAACAAAAAGGATATGCAGTGGAGCCTCAAAAGAAAATGCTTGTTCAATATCTGCAATGACTAAAAGGGAAATATTCAAGTACATTTATTATTCTAGCTCAATCAAAGCAGATCACCAACCTTTCAGACCTCACGGACCACAGGTTGGCAACCTCTGCTCCAAAGGTTTCCTTAAACCAGCGGTTGCCAACCTTTCGGACCTCATGGACAACCAGTGGCTGGCTGGAGAGTTTGTTGCTGCTTATAAAACTGAGACACCTCACAAAAAAACATTATTTTATTGATTTTTTTACAGAGAGGAAGGGAGAGGGATAGAGTTAGAAACATCGATGAGAAACATTGATTAGCTGCCTCCTGCTAGTCCCCTACTGGGGATGTGTCCACAACCAAGGTACATGCCCTTGACCTGAATCAAACCTGGGACCTTTCAGTCCGCAGGCCGATGCTCTATCCATTGAGCCAAACTGGTTTTGGCAAGAGTGGTTCCAATATTTTAAATTAGGAAGTCAAGCTGGACTTTATTGGAAGATGATAGCTAAGATGAGAGAGTGAACTACGAAAATAACTGGAAGGAGAACACGTTAGACAGAAAAGCTGGTGCAAAAGCCCTATCAGGAGCATGCCTTTACAGGTATGAGACAGTGAAGGGCCAATGTGGCTGGAACAGAGGAAGCAGGTGAGAAAGAACGTAGTAGAAGAAGTTAGATGGGTAATAGGGGGATTGGACCAGTTGGACCCTTGAAAGTCATCATAAGAACTTTAGCTTAATTCTGACTTCTATTTTAACAGGATTTCTCTGGTTGTTATATTAAAAAGAAACTTTAAGGAACAACACATAAACAGGGAAGAGGCTACCGCAACAATCCAGGTGAGAGTTGAAGGTGATTCAGATCAGGCAGGCGATCAGGCTCTGGATATATTTTAAAGGTACAGGCAATAAGATTTTCTGATGGATGAGATGGGGCACATCAGAGACAGGCAAAGTATTTTCATTTAACAACAAAGAAAATGTGAGTTATTAACTGAGATGAGAAAGACTGGGTGGTACAAGTTTGCAAGGGGAAATTAGAAGTTCAGTTTTGTACATCTGAAATTTAATAAGCAGTTGCTTATAACAATCTGGACCTCAGGGCAAAGGCTAAGGCTGGAGACAGAAATTGGGATTTGCTAGCATGTAAAGTATATGCAAAACTATGAGTTAATGAGGTCACGGAGAGAGTGAATATAGCCAGAGAAGAGGCCCAAGAACTGAACTTGGGGTGCTCCCAAGAGTTTGGGAATTGGGGAAAATAATAAAGGCTGCTGAAAAGTGGTCAGTGAGGTTAGAGGCAAACCATGAGAGTACAGTACGGGAAAACCAAGGAAAGGAAGTGTTTCCAAGAGGAGGAAGTGACCAACTGCAACAAATGCAACTGACTCGCCAAGTAAAATTAGGATTGAAAATTCTCTGCTGGATTTAGCAATGTCCTTGATATAGCCATTCTGTGGCACGGTGAAAATGAATAAGCCTGATTGGAGTAAGTTTAAGAGAGAATGGGAGAAGAGGCATTAAAAATGCTAATGTTAGACAATCTTTGTGATTTTTATTGTAAAGTTGAGCAGAGAAATTGGGATGGTTAGTTGCAGTTGGAAGCAGGATCAAGACATTTTTAAAACAGAGAAATAATTGCATATTTATTTGCTCTTGAGAATGGTCAGTGAAGAGAAAACCGATGTTGTAAGAGAGACAGGAGAGAACTGTTAGAGCTATATTCTTGAGTAAACAAGAAGAGGTGGGTCCCGGTGTCCACCTGGACAATTGGCGTTATGTAAGAGCATGCACAGTTCATCTGCTTAATTGGAGGAAAAGCAAACTCTGAGTATAAATTAATAGTATATGGGTAAATGTGCTTGTGGGCACCAGTGGAAGTTCACATTCGGATGCTTTCATCTCATTTAAAAAGTAAGCAAGATTTCCAGCTGAAAGTGGGGATGAAGAAGAGATCCTGGAGATTTGAAGAGAGGAGAAAGTCAGAAGCAGTTATCTGGGAGAATAGAAGAATTAATGGACTGGCCAGATAATAGTACGATTGACAGATAACATTAAGGGAACATTTGAATAATAATAATAATAATGGCAGGTAAACATATTGAATGATTATGTTTTAGGCACAGTTTTAAAAAACTGACATATTTCAACCTATGAACTGGTATAATCATTATCGTTATTTTAGGATAAGTAAACTAAGTTGTTGCTTATCTGTGGTCACAAACCTAAGTAAATGGTGGAGGCATGCTATCAGGCCAGGCTTTTTGACTCCAGACACTAGGCTCTTTCTTCTACACAGTTAAATATTTGTTGATTGACTGAATGAAGGATAAACTAAGAAAGGAAATAAGACTAAACAATCAATGCTATCTCCACGGTCTGTGGATTTCTGTTAAGTCATTTTTGCTACTGATGTGACCTAAATGGTGTGTTCCAGATCTTGTAACTAGGTCCATGTGTGGAGAAGGAGCTGTGGCCTAGACAACTGACACACGTTTGAATCCCAGCTCTCTTCTCAACTTGCCATGTTATTTTGGCTAAAAAACATAATCTCTGAGTCTCAGTTTCCTAATCTTTAAAATGAGAATAACATGTACTTACAGCATTTATGGAGATTAATAGAGTGTATGTAAAGTATCTGGTTCAGTATCTGATAAAAGGAGGTTCTCAATAAGATCAGTTTTCCTCCCCCCTCCCTATTAGAGTGATTGCTCAGAACTTCTGTACCCTCTCCAGAAAGGATCCTTCTTTACACTTGCCAATTTCATTACCAGAACTAGTTTCCACTTGCAACCCAGCTAAGTCTCCCTTGTAGTATCACAGGTAGAGAGGGAATGCTGTCTTGCACTTTACTTGTTGAGACCGTCTGCTGCCTCATCTCAGATGCCTTCCCTACCCCTCTGTTATTAGCCTGTCCTGAAACAGTGCAGGCCTTCCAAGGAGAATCCCCTGGCAACACTGACTTCTTCTGCCCACACCAGTCATTGAGCCAATTCCTTGAGTTCCCAAACCCAGAAGATGTGATCCGTCCTAACAAACTGTCCAACAAGGGCAGCAAAAGAGTGCACTTAATTTTAATACTATCAGTATTACCAAACTCCAAATTTTCAAAATGAGTATCCTTGGTAATAATTAATCCATATTACAAGTGTACTTCAAAGGATTCTCCTGGAGCACTTTTTTTTTTCCTTTTCAGGAATACATGTTTTGTAACTTATTAGGCTCCAAGCAAGTGGTATGGGTTTTTTTGTTTGTTTGTTTGTTTGTTTTTCTTCCTTGTTAAATCTTTACAATTGTGAGCATCAGCGCCTAATAACTTGATGAGGTTCAGTAAGGCCTAAAAACAATGAAGTCCCAAGTTGCAAACACACAGGCTTCTCTATGTTATACTTACAAGCATTAATGAATATGTTAGTCTTTATTTTTTCATAGTTTAATAAACCAAAAGGCACTGGTTTATAGTAGCAGGACAAAAATTTAGGAAATTGTGAAAAATCAATTCCAGGCAATTAAATCTGACTGGGCAAAAGAACAAAACAAAACAAAAAGCCAACCCTGCTTTTTCTTACCCAGAATAGTTGGTGCAAATTTGCGACCTGAAGAGCAAGAAACGTGGAGCGGGGCGCAGGTGGCTGGGGGCGGGGCCACGGTCGCAGGGTTTGCGGCTGCGCGGAGTGGAGGGGTGCTGGGTGGGTTAGAGCGGCTGGAGGACGAGCCCGGGCCTCTCCCTCCGCCAGTGGCGCCTCTCGCTCCAGGCGAAGGCTCTGAAGCTTGGGAGAAGCGAGCTGGTATGTTTGCAGCCTGCGGGGTGAGGCTTCTGAGGACCCGGCACTTTCCATCCTCTGTTCTTTGTTCTTCTGGCTGTGTGTGTGTGTGTGTGTGTGTGTGTGTGTGTGTGGTGTGTGTGTGTGTGTGTGTGTGTGGTGTGTGTGTGTGTGTGTGTGTGTGTGTGTGTGTGTTTCCGCCCGCTGGCCGAGACCGAATCTTTGCCGCCGGGCGCCGACGGGGTGAGCGAGGACGCTTCCCGCCCTTTTCTCCCCGGAAGTCGTGTGTTTGGAAAGGTTTTCCCCGTGGGATTTGTAGACCGGCTTCCTTCCAGAAACCTGGTCACCCACCTGCGAATTTATGTGGCTTTTAAAATTTGTTTTATGTAGAAATGTTGCTCATAATCTCTTGCACACCCGCCCCCAGAGAAAAAGCAATTTTAAGTAAAGAATGGAAGAGGCCAGGAGGGTCTTTGTAGTCCAACCTCTCTCATTTGAGAACTGGGCCGACTGACCGGGATGAGGATTTACGGGAGGTTATCGCGCAGTATTAAATTTATTTAAATTTGAAAACTTAGGGGGCCCCTGGGTCCAACCCAAGCTTTCTGTGCTCAGCTGGGGGAGCCGCCAACTGGAGGGGCGGGGAGGTGCCCGGCAGCGCCGGAGGGAGTGCGCCCGCCCGCCCGCCGCCGCGCCTGGTCGGGGCCTCCCCGGTAGGAGGGAGCCTCGTGGCCTCCGCCGGCTTAATGATTTACTCTTGGTCGATAGCCGTGCACGCTTGGGGATCCCAATTCCTTTAATGCGCGGAGTTACCTAACTCCTTTTAGCTTTAGTTAAAATTGTTTATTAAACCTGCATATCGCCCGGTGGGCGTGGCTCAGTGTTTGAGCCTGACCTTTGAACCAGGAGATCATGGTTCGATTCCGGGTCAGGGCACGATCAGTGATTCTCATCATCGATGTTTCTCTCTCTCCCTTCCTCTCTGAAATCAATACAAAGTATATACATTAAAACACACACACACACACACACAAACCTACGTATACGAGTGTAAAGATTTAAACGAATATATGTTACTGCCCTGCCAGTGCGCTCAGTGGTTAGAGTAGGGGAGGCAAAGGGTGGGGGATGGGGTTTCTGGTCAAGGGCGCGTGTGGGATGCAGGTTCAATCCCCAGCACTGTCTGGTGGGCAAAGGAGGCAACCAGGAATGTCTCCCTCGCTCTCTCTCGCTCTCCTCCTCCTCTTCCCCCTCCCGACCCCCATTCCTTCCACTCTAAAAAATCAGTGGGAAAAATATTCTTAGTCCTTGGGTGAGGAATAACAGCAGCAAAAAAGATGAGCCGTAGCCGGTTTGGCTCAGTGGACAGAATGTCTGCCTGTGGACTGAAGGATTCCAGGTTCGATGCCCGCCAAGGGCACATGCCCGGGTTGTGGGCTCCATCACTAGTGTGGGGCGTGCAGGAGGCAGCCAGTCAATGATTCTCATCATTGATGTTTCTGTCTCTCTCTCCCTCTCCCTTCCTCTCTGAAATCAATAAAAATATATTTTAAAAGTTTTAAATGAATACGTGTTGTGCTTGTGTCATCAGATACACAGTGGATTGTCATCAGATAGACAGTATATTAAATTTAATGGGGTAGGGAAATAAAAGTTACAGTCCTTCCCCCAACCAGCTAGCAAAACATTCAAAAACAAATATTTTTTGAACATCTACTGTGTACCAGGTGTTGGAGATAATAGTATTAGATAAAACAGAAGGTGTCCTTCCTCTCCTAGAACCAGTTAACTTGTTCATTCATTGATGCAATAAATGAGGAAATTATAGAGCAGCTGGTTTCAACTCAGCAGGAGGAACTTTCTAATTATTAGAGTTGTTCAAAAGGATCATGAAACCACCTAGGAGATATTAATTCACCATCACTTTCATTTGGATTAGTTGGTTTCTAAATATTGCTTTGATTTAATTTTATATTGAATAACAAGGTGAATATAATTTTGGTTGATATTAAGAATCTTATGAATTAGGAGAAATGAAATATGTTTTTAAATAATTTTATTAGGCAAGTATGGTAAGTGCTCAATAGAGGAGTTGTAAGGTGGATTCTGAGGAAGGACAGATCTCATTTAGTTTGAAGGGCTCAAGGATAGTTTCTTGCAGGAGACAGAACTTATAATGGGCCTTGAAAGAGAGGTAGGATTTTTTAAAATAGACTTTATATTTAGAACAGCTTAGATTGACAGAGAAAAAAGAGAGAAGATAGTACAGTATATTCCCACATACTCTATAACTAGTTTTCTCTATTAACAACATCTTACATTAGTGTGGAACATTTGTTTTACAATTAGTGATCCAATAGAACTACAATTTTTAACCAAAGCCCATAGTTTATTTAGATTTCCTGTGTGTGTGTGTGTGTGTGTGTGTGTGTGTGTTTTCTGTTCCAGGGTTCCAACTAGTATATCAGTAGTTGTAGAGTTTTCTTAGATTTCTCTTGGCTGAGACAGTTTATCACACCTTCTTTGTTTTTGATCATCTTGACAGTTTTGAGGAGTGCTGGTTGGATTTTTTGTAGGGTGCACTACTACTGGAATTTGGTGTTTTTCTCAAGATGGGACTACGGTTTTGGGTTACTGAAAGGAAAAATACAGCACATCAAGGGTACATACTATCAGTATGATTTATGAATATTGATAACTTTGACCACGTGGCTGAGGTAGTGTTTGTCAGGTTTCTCCAATGTTTCATGGAAAGTATCAGATTTAGCTCCCATTTATTTATTTAATCATTTATATCAGTATGCACTTATGGGTATATTTTTAATACTTAGATTTATAAGGTAATAGTATTTTATTTTGCTGCTGAGATGTTCCAGCTTTGACTATTGGGATCTTTCAGTTTGTTCCACCACTCTTTTGACATACCCCTCTCAATGTAGGTGTTTTTCTGTATTTGTTTTTGTTTTAAATCACTTACTTAATTTCTGGCATTACAAAATGTTCTAGGCTCATCATGCATATTTCCTGTCCCCATCCTAGAATCAACCATTTCTCCAAGGAGCCATCACTCCTTTTACCAAAGAAAGGTATTAGAAACCAAAGTTTGGATAGTGTATCATTTCTTTTAGACCACTCTCAACTGACAAAGCAAAGAAATTAATGTATGTATACTAGTGTATACTAATCCATATATATACATATACATATACATATATATATTTCTATGTGTATTCATCTGTATATCAAACTAACAATGAGTTCATACTGATGTTGTCAATGAGTTCATTACCACATGGATCATTTTAGCCTTAAGCTGTCAGACATCCCCTGTGGGCTCCCAGGCTGCCAGAGGGATGTCTGACTGCCAGCTTAGGCTCAATCCCCTGGGGAGCAGGCCTAAACTGGCAGGTGGACATCCCGGATGTGAGAGGGCCACCAAGTGATGATTTTTTGTGCACCAGACCTCTTGTATAGAATAAAAGATTTAAAAATGGTACCACTTATATAGGGTACTTACTATGAATGGAGTTTTTAGGATTGGAAGTTGCTCCTCCTCTTAAGAACATGTCACTTTTTTCAGAAATACATCATTAGTGGTTTGCTTAGTTTTTCTCTCTTTTTTATTATACATTTGTTTATAAGCATACTAGAGACCTGGTGCATGAATACATCCATGGATGGGGTACGGCCAGCCTGCCCCAATGGGAGACGATTGGGCCAGGCTGACAGCAGGGAGGGGACGTGTGATGTTGACTGGCTGGCCCCACAGTGCACGTCATAGCAACCAGTCATTCTGGTCACTTGGCTTTTATATATATAGATAGATAGATAAGGCACAACAAACGTTCTTCTCTTTTAATCAAAATCTTTTGGTATTGAGTGTCCATGTTTTAAACTTTTTATGGTGCTTGTTGAGCTATGTAAAAGCTTCTGCTAAACCCTTCACTGTCCATTTTCTGGATGTTCTTCTTTTTCTTCTCCTGCAGTTTCCTTTTCTCTTGCATATTCTTTAGTGATGTATTCCTCTGCCTGTTTGGACAACTCCTTAGTAGTCGATTCCTCAGGAACCACCTCTATTGTCACTGTCATCCATACCCAGATTAAAGTTGTTTGCCATGTCACCACAGCCTTATTGATTTTTGCAAATTTTATGCTTTGGTTGCAAAACCAAAGAATGGTTATGACATACTACATGATAGGAATTTTTCAGCTCCATTATAATCTTATGGGACCACCACCATATAGGTAGTCTGTGTTGACCAAAATGTTTTGTGGTGCATGACTGTATAATAAAGGCAATGTATGACAAGCCCATAGCTAATATCACATTCAAGGTAAAGAAATATGAATTGTCTGAAGTGGGAATCATTGCTTTTAATAATTGTTAATAGAAAGCATAATATTAAATAAATTTAATATATAACAAGACAGATACTTCTCAATGTCCAATTTTGACTTTCAGATATTTTTAAGAATGTCTTCATACCCTAGTTTTATTTCTATCTTTAATTTATTCATTTATCAAACAAATATTTCTTATGCTCTTTTTGCTCTTATTTTTCTTAGTTTGTGGCACCATTAGAAGTCAGATTGATCCAAAGACAGATGGCTGAAAGTGCTGAAAAAGAAAATATAAAATGGACAACCACCATTATTATTAGTTCATCTCTTAAGGTAAAGAAGCATTTGGGCCATTGATCTTTCCCTCCCCTTTACTGATTAGGATGTTACATATGTTTCTTTATTCCCCCTTCCCCCCCTACACACCGCCGCTTGTGCCCTCACCCCCCTGGTGTCTGTTTTCATTGGTTATGCTTATATGCATGCATACAAGTCCTTTGGTTGATCTTTCCCCCTACCATCCCTCTGAGGTTTGATGGTCTATACTTCTCTGTCTCTGGATCTGTTTTTGTTCATCAGTTTATGTTGTTCACTATATTCAACAATGAGTGAGATCATGTGATATTTCTCTCTCTGACTGGCTTATTTCGCTTAGCATAATGCTCTACAGGTTCATCCATGCTGTTGCAAATGGTAGGAGTTCCTTCCTTTTTATAGCAATGTAGTATTCCATTGTGTAGATGTACCACAGGTTTTTGATCCACTCATCTGCTGATGGGCACTTAGGCTATTTTCAAATCTTAGTTATGGTAATTGTGCTGGTATGAACATAGTGGTGCATATACCCTTTCTGATTGGTGTTTCTAGTTTCTTGGGATATATTCCTAGAAGTGGGATCACTGGGTCAAATGGGAGTTCCATATTTAGTTTTTTGTGAAAACTCCATACTGTTCTCCACAGTGGCTACACCAGTCTGCACAAGGGTTCCTTTTTTTCCACATCCTCTCCAGCACTTGTTAAAAGGGGTGTGTTGTGATATATATATTTAAACTCTTCTATTATTTTTTATTATTATCATTGGGCTCTCCTAATAGGATAGAATTGAAATTCATTAGCATGGCATACATAGATCCTCAGTTATTCTAACACTGTCCTCAAATTAACTGATTCATACTTACCATATAAGTATCATATTTTCAGTTCTGAATACCTTTGCCTGTGTTATTCTTTCTGTCCAGGCTGTTCTCACATTTGTCTTCCTCCTTCACTTATCTGCTTAATAAACTACTTTCCACTGAAGATTTGACTCAAATTTTATGAAGCTTTTCTGACTCACATCTGTCACAACACACCCCTTTTAATATACTTTCTGGTTCTTTGTCAAAATTCTCAATCTTATCTTTTATCTACTTGAATATTTGCTATTTTAAGCTATCCTATCTAAGAAAAGAGTAATATGCAAATTGACAGTGCCTCTGTACACCCACTGGCCACGCCCACCAGCCAATCAGAGCAACTATGCAAATTAACCCAACCAAGATGGCTACGGCCACAGAGAGAGCAGGAAGGAGGCTTGGTTTGCCCCTGGTGATAGAGGAAGCCAAGCTTTCCACATACCCTGGCGGTCCCAGGCTTCTGCTTAAGGCAACAAAGTTTCAGTGGCTGTGGGAGCAGAAGGCTTGGTTCCGCTCTAACAAAGTTTCAATTGTAGAAGATGAATAAATCCCAGATACCAGAGCCTCCACTTGGGTTGCCGGGAGTGGGGGGGGGGGGGTGCGGGCTGGCCTGCAAACTACCACACACTTCTCACTCAGGCCATCCTACACCCCAAGAGAATACCCACCCTGATCCAGGACACCCTTCAGGGGAAACCAGCTGGCCCCCAACTATGCATCAGGCCTCTATCCTATCTAATAAGAGTAATATGCAGATTGACCATCACTCCAACATATAAGATTGCTGCCCCCATGTGGACACAAGATGGCCACCACAAGATTGTCAGTAGGGGAGGGCAGTTGGCAGTGACCAGGCCTGCAAGGGAGAGCAGTTGTGGTTAATCAGGCCAGCAGGGAAGGGTAGTTGGAAGGGACCAGGCCTGCAAGGAAAGGTAGTTGGGAGTGATCAAGCCTGCAGGGGAGGGCAGTTAGGGGTGACTGGGCCTGCAGGGAGGGGCAGTTGGAGGGGACCCAGACCTGCAGTGGCGGGCAGTTAGGTGTGACCAGGCCTGCAAGGGAGGGCAGTTGGTGCAAACAGGCTAGCAGGGGAGCAGTTAGGGATCAATCAGGCTGGCAGAGAAGTGGTTAGATGGTGATCAGGATGGCCGGCAGAACTGGTTAGGGCAACCAGGAAGGCAGGCAGGTGAGCAGTTGGGAGTCAGCAGTCCTGGATTGTGAGAGGGATGTCTGACTGCCTGTTTAGGCCCGATCCTACCTGGTGGATTGTAGGTTGCCAGCCCTACCTGGATAGGGCCTAAATGGGCAGTCGGACATCCCTTATGGGGTCTCAGATTGGAGAGGGAGAAGACTGGGTTGAAGGACACTCCTTTCCTCCCGTTCATGAATTTCATGCACTGGGCCTCTAGTCCTATATAATAAAAGGCTAATACAAATTACCAAACAGCAGAATGACTGGTTGCTGTGATGTACACTGACCATCAGGGGACAGACACTCAATGCAGCAGTGTCTTATGGTGGTCAGTGTGCTCCCACAGGGGTGGTACAGGGGTAGTACCACTCAGCCAGAAGCTAGGCTCATGGCTGGCGAGCACAGCGGCAGTGGTGGGAGCCTCTCTCACCTCCGTGGCAATGCTAAGGATATCTGACTGCCAGGTTACGCCCACTCCTTGGAAGAGGGCCTTAGTTGTCAGTCACACATCCCCAGAGTACTCCTAGACTGCAAGAGGGCACAGGCCAGGCTGAGGGACCTTCCTACCCCAAGTGCACGAATTTTTATGCACTGGTCCTCTAGTGTATTTACTAATTTCACTATATGTATCCCTTATATGTTTATATTTTCTGATGTTTCTTTCATGTAATCTTATCTCTTTGTATGTCTGATTACTTTTTATTATGTTGAACTTTATATATTTTATTTTACTTAATGTTTTAAAAGTGTATTTTTATTGATTTCAGAGAGTAAAGGAGAGTGAAAGAGAGAGAGAGTAATATCGATGAGGGAGAATCAGCTGCCTCCTGCATGCCCCTGCTGGGGATTGAGCCTGCAACTTGGGCATGTGCCCTGATCAGAATCAAATCTGGGACCCTTCAGTCTGCAGGCTGATGCTCTATCAACTGAGCCAAACCAGCTAGGCGTACTTTATATTTGAATAATTATTTCTAGAAATAATTTGAGGCCTAAAATAGTATTCTATTTCTCTAGAGAAGTCTTAATTCTGCAAGATAATTAAATCCCTAACGCCCTAAGAGGGTTACCAGTTAAAATACAGGACACTCAATTAAATTTGAGTTTCAGATTAGCAATGACTATAGTATAAGTACATCTTAAATATTGCATGGGACATACTTATGCTAAAAATTATATTGTTTACCCAAAATTCAATTTTAACTGGGTGTTCTATAGTTTTCTTTGTTAATCTAGTAACCCAACCCCTAAGGTGTTTATTGTATGTAAAGATGAGCTTATTTCCTGTGCATCAAGAATGGTACTAGTATAGGAGAAGTGAGAAAATAGTCACCCAAATAGTTTTGTTTGTTCTGTAGTTCAAATGAGTAGACCTGATTGAGAGAGGTTGCTTTAGGAAGTGCTTCTGCAAGCTGCTTGGGAGGATTAGTAATACAGTATCAATTTAATACAATTTCAGGGCTTGAAATGATTTGAAGCAAGGCTGCCATCCCTGTGAGAGCTGTTCTACTTTTGTCAAAGGCTCTATTCAGGCTTTCATTTGTCTCTTAATTGGCAGGTAGATGCCCTCAGGGAAAATATGGCCTAAATGCTTGGTCTCATATCTTTAAATTTTGGTATAGATCTTGGTCTTGTAATTTTTCACTATCCTGCTAGCTCTCTGATGCATTCAAGCAGATTTAAAAAATTGTCCAGCTTTGACATGCTCTCCCTCCCAGGAGCATGCCCGGGGCATATCCCTCCTCCCTCTTCTTCCCCAACAGGAGTGCATCTCCTAAACTCTAAGGGATCCCACAAGATTTGCAACCAGAACAGCAATGGGCAGTCGCAGTTTGTCTGGGCCAGTGGTCAGCAAACTCCTTAGTCAACAGAGCCAAATATCAACAGTACAATGATTGAAATTTCTTTTGACAGCCCAATTTTTTAAACTTAAACTTCTTCTAATGCCACTTCTTCAAAATATACTCGCCCAGGCTATGGTATTTTGTGGAAGAGCCACACTCAAGGGGCCAAAGAGCAGCATGTGGCTCACCAGTCGCAGTTTGCCGACAATAGGTCTGGGCAAACTCCTTGAACCTGTCTCAAAGGACCCCTTTTCTCTGACTTCTTAGTGAGCCAAAGCAGCCCAGCCTGGGCCCATTTTTTTTTTTTTTAATATTTCAGAGAGGGAGAAGAAGAGGGATAGGGAAATAGAGAAAAATCAACAATGAGAGAGAATCATGGATTGGCTGCCTCCTACACGCCCCATACTGGGGATTGAGCCTGCAACCTGGGCATATGCCCTGACCAGGAATCGAACTGTGACCTCCTAGTTCATAGGTTGATGCTCAACGACTGACCAATGCTGGCCAGGGGCCTTGGCTCATTTTAACACCTATTCCCTCTCCTGTTATCCTAGGCCCTTTTTATTTCATTGTCTCTAGCTTTAATAAAAGTTCTCTTAAAAAAAAAAAAAAAGGAAAGAAGAAAGAAAAAAATTGTCCAGCTTCCCAGTTGCCTTCAGCAGGAGGGCTGGCCTAAATTACTTAATCTGCCATTACTGGAAGCAATGTGTAATTTTAAAACAGCAGGAGCAGCTCAGGGGAAGTGTTGTAGTTGAACTCGACATCAGAATCTATTTGAATGGCACAACATATTCCTTTAGGAAGGAAAGAGAGCATATATTTTATATCTAATTCCTTAAAATATACACCATCTGAAGAAAAATATTAATATACTTAAGGGATTTTTATATATTTTAAGAATAACAATCAGGAAAAACTATTAAGCACTTTAGTGTCTTGAGTATTATGATTTAATTACTTGATAGAATCAGAAATGACATGAATTTTGAAATGGTTATTATTGAAACCAAAAGTTTGGTTGCTGTTTTCTGACTAACCTAAGGATTAAGACATTTTAAAAATATGCTAAAAGTGGTATAGTTATAAAAAAACTGTTAAACTTACTTTAATGTTAAACTTCAATAAAAACTATTCTAAGCATGTCTTAAGTTTGTATTTCTGAAAATTTTTTTGAAGAGTTCTGAAGTTGCAACTGCCCTGGAAAGCCGAAGTCACAAGGTTCGATATTCAGCTTCAGTGGAAAATGGATCAATTATATTTTCTTGTACTGGTACAGTATATTTGCTAATTGACTTGATTTAAGTTTTTTATAAAATATGAAGTATAAGTTTGAATAATTTGGTAGTTCATTAACCAAGTAATAAGCTTAAGGTGTTATCTTTTGGGAGAGATCAATGTATAAAACTTGGTTACTGCTGCAAAAGCAGCACATCTAGCCAATTACAAAATATATCTCTTTTTAAGATTATAATTGTTGAACTAAAGCTGAATCAGTGGAGTCTGGTAGAGGATGGTAAAAACTATTTGCTTTGGGACTAAGATGAAAATAGAACAAAGCCACCTCCCCAATAATCAATACTTGTATTAAAGTAAAGTGGTACCTTGTGATACAAGTGCCCTAACATATGAGATTTTTGAGATACGAGCCGTTGAGTGAACAATTTTTGCTTTGAAATACGAACAACATTTGAGATAGGAGTAATCACACGGATCGGCCGGCTGTACACGACCCACCAGTTTACGGCGACTCGAGCATCTCATAGTTTCCCACGCCTCAAGGTTACGGAACAAATTAAACTCGTATCTCGAGGTACCACTGGATTATCCATATTAACAAAGAAGCCAACATCACAATATTGGTCAAAATCCATATACAAAAAACAACATAAAGAGTATTTTTCATGATTTTGTGCAAGATTTTGCTGAATATGATATAAACAAATAATAACTAAAAGAATCAAATGGAGACATACAAATGTCTCTTAAATCATAATACCATACAACTGTGAGTCATGAGCAAAGTACTAAAGGAATTAGAAAAAGATATGAAAAGGCTGGGGACATGGAAAGTAGGTAGTTCTATTTGTGCATGGGAAATATTTCACACTAATAAGAGAAAGATGCAACTTGACCGTATCTCCGCAACAACCACCAGCCAATCAGGGGTGAGTATGCAAATTAACCTGACAAAGATGGGTTAATTTGCACCTCAATTCTGATCAAGGGCATGTACCTAGGTTACAGGCTCCTCCCTGATTGGGGCCCAGGTCAGGGCTCATGCAGGAGGCAACCAATCAAAGTGTACCTCTCACATTGATGCTTCTCTCTGTCCCCTCTCTCTCTTCCACATTCTCTAAAACTCATATCCTCAGTTGAGGATAAAAAAAAAAGAGAAATGTTATATCCTATGAAAGAGACATCTTGAAAATGCCTAAAGAAAGTTGTCATTTTTTCACAGTGAAGGGACCGGAGTCCGTGTTGATAAAAACACCTTGGTGGCTGCGGTGACTGGCAGTGGCTGCACCAGTGGGGTAATGGGGCTGGTGCCTTCCCCTGATTAGCCCAGTTGCCTCCTGCAGCAGGAGGCCAGATTGCAGCTTAGGTCCGCTCCCCACAGGGATCAGGCCTAAGCTATCAATAGGACATCTCAGTCTGTGAGAGGGGGCAGGCTGGGCTGAGGGATAGTGCACAAATTTGGTGCACCAAGCCTCTAGTAAGAATGATAAGAAGAGGTAGAGGTGATTTTATTAGGATTGCAAATAGACCTGTGCTCTAGCAGGTTTGGAAGACAGGTGCTTTCAAAAGCTCCTAGAAATAGACCTCCAGGTTGAAACTAATCAGTACCACCTTAAATTCCTCTAGCGAGAAAATATTAATACCTACTATCTGTGCCTTGACCACTTTATATACATTATCTAACTTTTAATCCTTTCAACAAATCTATCGAACTGTTATTCCAATCTTACAGATGAGGCAATTTAGTTTCAGAGAGGTTATATAAATTGACCAAGTTCCTCAATTAGCGTAATTAATTTCCTTAGACATCTCTTAAAAAACTAATTTTACCATCTTTTAAAGAGCTAATTAGATTAAGTTTTTATTTTGAACCTTTCTTATAGGGCTGATACTATTTCAGAGATCTTAGGAACCTGCTTACTGTATATTAATTTATAGACAGCAATAGTTGTGTTCTGGTACACAGGTTTCTCCAATAAATAATTGGCTTGCTTAAAACTACTTTTCTTGATTTCCAGCTTTTAAAATCATTATAGGAACATAGGCAGAAAAAAAGGGGAGACATCTATAGTACTCTCAACAATAAAATATTTTATAAATATCATTATAACTTGGAAAGTTAACTTTGAAGTAAAATTAGGCATTATTCTCATTGTGCCTTAGTCTGAAAAAGATTTTTTCCCCCTTTAAATATTTAGAGTAAGTCATCCTTTTATACAGAGCACTTCAGAGAACCACCTAAATTGTTTTATTAAGAATTTTGTTATAGTGATTTCTTCTTCTTATGGTTTAGGGCCTGGACATTTATAGGTATGTTATACCTATAGCTATTTTTGTTGATTTTACTAGGGTGATTTTTATTACATTTTTTATTCTTAATGATGAAGTGCCATTCACCTTTCCTAGGAGTTGCATTTTTATTGATGGATGCTAAAGAATGCTTTATGTCAGCTGAAGAAATATTTCTAGCCAATATTGAGAAGTTTATTAACATTCACCAAAATAGTTTTTTGGTTCTATCTGCTGCCCTACATGGACCCGAGGAATGGAAACTGATGTTCAAGATTCAGCAGAGGTATGGAAGAGCACTAAATTTATTTTTGTTAAATTATATTGTGTTTACTTCAGTTCTTAATTCTTTTAGGCAGATGAGTTATGTTTTCCCCAAAGATAAACTTTATAATGCTAACCTGTCATATTTGATAAAATGCAGGCCAGATGGCTATTCTATGCATCAAGGTGATAAGTTTCAAAGTTCATGCTGATTTCTGGGATTCTTCTGCAAGATCAAACCAAAAGTAAACACTTTTTATTCATTAAAGTTCTGACTACAAAGCCATATCAGTCCCTCTGTGAAATAAGGCAGGGCCTGAATGAGTAAACAAAAGAGAAGCAGTAAGAAGCTTGTCTCTTTTTTCCACTTAACACCTTGCTGACCGGTAATGAGATAACTTGTGTTTCCATGATTGGACATTGCTGACTGGTCACGAGATAACTCATGTCTGCACTTACATTAATTTAAATAATTTTAAAACACTATCTTGCTTTCAGACCTTAAAATTAATGTAAGTACAAACACAAGTTATCTCGTGACCAGTGAGCAAGGTGTTAAGATGACAGATGTTATAAAAAGTCATGATTTGTTTAACTTATGAATTGTTTTTCAGATTCCTGGGTAGTAACTTACGGATACTTCCAGTACACAACACAGTAAATGCTACTGATCTTATGTGCACTATAGCTAAGGTGAGTTACCTAAGGAAAATGGCACATACATACACACAAATACTTTGTTCTTGACTTCAGATGCATCCCCTCTTGAGCATACTCTGCTTTAGTTTCCCTAGGAGAAACTGCTGTTTCAGCGTGCAACCCTTCCTCATGCCTGAATTCCGCCTCTCAAGTGTTTTCAGTTTATTTCTGGTAGCCAAGAATGACTCATTTTGGGCCAAAACAGTAATTGGCCATATACACCCTGTGTTGGCTATATTGGTTACTTAAATTTTCCATCAAATTCTAAAGTATAAATATTGGTTAGGCTGTAGTTATCAAAAGTGCAAATATATTTTTCATGCTTATCCTCCTGTGTGAAGAGTGCCCTCAACTCTTCCCACAGTTAGGTGTTCCTTACCCTTACACTTGGAAGAGACCTCCATTCAAGCAATACCGTAGTCTACTTTTTGCCTTGCATGTTTGAAATTCTTTAAAGATAGAGACCAGGTATCTATTATTCTAATGAGTCATATGTTGTGTTTAGCACACAGAAAGTGATCAATACTTGAATAATATAAATAATGTTAAATATTTTTATCTTTTTCCAGATCACCTCCAAACCATACATAGATAGCATCTGCTACAGAATGATAACAACTAAAGCTTACATCATTGAGCAAAGTCCTGTTTGGAAAACACTTCAACAGATAAATCTCAGTGACTCATTTAACCTAAATTAGAGTATCAATTATAAATTTTCTTTTGGAACATTATTAAAATAATTAGACTGGTTGAATTATAATGTTCAAATATATATTTACTTTAAAGACAAAAATTTTTAAAATAATAAAATATATACAATTAAAAGGTTTTATTTTCAGGAGTTCTGTTGAATACTTCCTTTAATAATATTCTCACAAAAAATTGGAGTGATATTCAATTTATCACTAGAGTTATAAAATGTAACACAAATTCAAACTGGAACATAAAGTGCATCAACATTTTTATAAACTCATTACAACTATCTGAATGAAGGCCATTCAACTATATTTTATAAACTTATAATACAAATTATTAATTTGTATTGAATTTTAACAGTAGTATTTATTATATATGGACATTCTTTATCATGGATATTATCTTTTTGAAACCAAATGCTATTCATCCATAATGTGTCATTACAGAAACAGATGAGAAAAGCTACATTTATTATTCTATTGATGTTTTTTTCTATTGGTGTTTTACAGAAATATTTCTTTGAAGGTATTAAATCATAATGGAAAGCAGTATTTTACTAATTTTCATTTAAGAGATGGAGCTTTCACTTTATCCCAGTATTTTCTTCAGAGGTAGACTTTGTTTTTATTTCAATGAGTTCTTCTACTCGAGCCAAAACACTTTCAATCAAATCAAATGTGAAAAGTGCTGAATGTAGGACCTACAAACCCCAAAAATTTTAGAGTCATTAAGTATGCATTTAAAACAAAACAGAGTAAAAAAAGAAAAGACTTCAAATGGATGTAGCTTGGAAAATTTTCAGGTCTACCTTAAGCTGCATTTCGGGAGGCATATTAGGCATTTCTTCTCCACCTACGGTTATAGAACAAAAATCTTTAGACCTCTGGACTTCTGTAAGAAAAGAAAAAATCATGTCATGTTTTTAATCTTAAAACAACTCTCAGATCTCAGTAAAAAGTTAGTAAGCTACTTTCATCATTCCATTACTTTAAAATATGTCCTTTATTTATATAAATTAAGTCTTAGTGTTTAATGTCTCAGGGTATGCTTAAGTCAAGCAATTAGCAAATAAAAATATCAAAATTCTGTAACATATTTATTTAAGTGACTAGAATTATTTTGGCATGTATAGAATGAATGAAAACATAAATTTGGGGGTGGGGGGATGAGGGGATGGTGAAACAAACAATACCAAAAGAAATACAATGACATCCAAACAGAAATACCTGTAATACAGTTAGATTCTTAATTAGGACTTGAGATTTTAAAACCAGAATATGTTTCAGTTTGGTTTAAATCTTTGTTAATCCAATTTCAGTGTGAACTGGCTTATAGATCTGTTAAGAATAATTTTAATTATAAAAAAAATGACTTAGCTGTCATGGTTCCTTGTTTACTATAAATCAGACAAGTACAAGATTAAAAAGTTCTTTATTTTGAATATAAATTGCAGTTTAAAAATTTGACTAATTGTTAGACCTAAGCGAAAATGAAATTGCACATTACCAACCTTGGCTATTTTCTTGGCTATTTTTAATTTCTGCTTCATAATGTGCTTTTGACATATTAAGTCCTGTATGGAGTGGCTTTAAGAAATTATTCTCAATCTTTCCAAGTTCTGTCCATAGTCCAGTCTGTTCAGAGAATTAATGAAGGAATTAGATATTTGGTTCAACATTTACTGATTCATATTATTAAATACTAGAGGCCCAGTGCTTGAAATTGAGGGGCTCAGCCTGGCCTGCACCCTCTTGCAATCCAGGACTGCTAGCACTTAACCACTCACCTGCCTGCCTACCTGATCACCCTAACCACTCTGCTTACCTACCTAACTGCCCTAACCACTCACCTAATTGCCCCTAACCGTTCCCCTGCCTGCCTAACCACCTCTGCCTCTGCCTAACCACCACCACAGCTTCATCCAGAAGGTCATTCAGCTGTTCGGTCTAACTCTGCCTGCCTGCCTGACCACTCCTAACCATTCGCCTGCCTGCCTGATCACCCCTAACCACTCTGCCTGCCTGCCTGATAACCCCTAACCACTCTCCCTGCCTGCCTGATCATCCCTAACTGCCTATGCCCCAGCTTCTGCCACTGCAGCTTGGTCTGGAATAACATCTGGAAGGTTGTTCAGCTGTCCGGTCTAATTAGCAAATTATGCTTTTATTATTATAGATGTGTTTGAGAATTGGATAAACAAGAATTAATCACATGATTCTTGCCTTTCAAGATAGAGTTTTCTGTTTAATAACAGATTTTATTCCAAGAGCATTCCCATAGTACTAAAGGTGGAGAATCATAAAGTTCATGGTATTATTACATTTCCAGGCACTTTTCACAAAGGAAAATGTATTAGGCAAAAAGGTAAAAAAAAAAAAAGGAAACTTAGGAAGTTCTGGTCAAGATGGTAGCATAGATAAACACAGTACTTGAATCCTCACACAACTATATCAAAATTACAACTGAATTACAGAACCACCATCCAGAACTGCCCGAGATCTAGCTGAATAGAAGTCCTATAACTAAGATTATAAAGAAGAAGCCACGTTAAGACTGGTAGGAGGGGTGGAGAATGGGAACGGGCTGGTCTCACACCCATATCTAGCAGATAAAAATTGGGAGGGATATCTCGGCTGCAGAGGTGCTCCATGAGTATCGAGGAATCCCATACCCACACCAGGTCCCCTCCCTTTCCCCCAGCCCAAGGTTCTGCGGGAGGAGAAGTCCCCCTAACTTATGGTTATAAATACTAGCAGGGATTGTAGCTGAGTGAGATGGAAAGGCTGTTGGAGTCCCAGGTGTTTCTCTCAAAGGGCCTGTGCATGGACTTAATGTGGACTCAGTGGCTCTAAGTTCCAGTACCGCTGTCCCAGCAGCTGGAAAGTGCCAGGGACATACGGGAGGAACTGAATTGTCTGGCATAAGGGCAAGACCTGGGGGGGAGGACAGCATTCTTCCAGATAAAAGTGCTGGCAGAGGCCATTGTTTATTTTCTGAGCCCTTCCGCCACAGATCCAACAAGTAGGCACCATTAACCTGGCTCGCACTGTTTGCCCTACCCTGATGATTCCCTGAGACCCTGCTCCACTCAACTTGTGGGCCCACCCAAGCTGTTTCCAGTAGCTTTTCCATTATGGACAACCTGTTTTGGTTCATTCTTTGGTTTCCTAAAATCTCTCAAGCATCATCTGCCCTCAGTATGCTCTATACCTCTTGTTAAGTGCTCCCAGGAATGGCACTAGGGGCAGTGGCCTTGGTTAGCTTGGCTTCTCATGGGCACCTCCATGCCCGACACAAAGGATCTGCAGATTCTCTGTAGCACATACTGGGTGGTCCCGAGCAGGACACAGGTGGTGGCTGACTTTGGTCTGCACCTCCCAGGATGCCAAGAGCCACCTCCATAACAATACACTCAAGAGGCAGGTTCAGTGGGCACTGCTGCATAGCTGATCCTCCACAATGATTGTAGCCAATCAGCTTGGGGAAAAATCCCTCCCATTGATGTGCCAACAGCAATCAAGACTCAACTATAACAGAAGAATGTACACAGTCCCTATAAGAAGGGGTGCGCCTGGAGTGTCCAACTCAGGTAATAGGAGTCCCTGTGCCACTGGATCCTACAGGACAACTATTATATAAGGCCACTCTATCAAGCCCTAGAGATAGAGCAACTCTATCTAATACATAGAAACCAACACAGGGACACTGTCAAAATGAGGAGACAAAGAAACATTTCCTAAATGAAAGAACAGAACAAAACTCCAGAGAAAGAACTAAACAGAATGGAGATAAGCAATCTACCAGAGGCGGAGTTGAAAACACTATATAATAATGCTCAATGAACTTACAGGAAGAATAGATGAACTTAGAATATCAACAGAGATAAGAAACATAAAAATCAAACTAACTAGTAAACGGAAAATAACCAGTCAGAAACGAAGCATACATTAACTGAAATGAAGAATATATTACAGGAAATCAACAGTAGAGTATATGTTGCAGATTTGGAAAGATCAGGAAGCAGAAAACACCCAATTAGAAAAGGAAAAAAAAAAATCCCCCAAAATGAGGATCATGTCAGGAGCCTCTGGGACAACTTCAAGTTTAGCAACATTTGCATTACGGGGGTGTCAAAAGAAGAAGAGATCAAAGAATTGAAAACCTATGTGAAAAAATAATCATGGAAAACTTCCCTAACCTGGTGAAGGAAACAGACATACAAATATAGGAAACACAGAGTCTTAAATAAGATGAACTCAAAGAGGCCCACACCAAGACACATCATAATTAAAATAGACAAAGGTTAGATGTCGGAAACCAAACATTGTTCTTACTAAATGGATGTAAACAGGAGGCCAGAAGGCTGGTCAACCTTAACTGCTCTGAAAGGTCAGAGCTAATCACTCACTGTTTAGTTGAAACATTGTTGGCTGAAGCAACCTCTACCTGTTTGTTTCATGTTAATTTGTTTGGTTATTTCCTGCCTAAAGGCTAGGGGTGTGTCCCAAAGCCTTAATAAAAGGGAGAAAAAGGCCAGAGCAAGTGGCAGTCCTTTCCACTAGAGGAAGGCTCCCACCTGGCCCCCCAATATCACCAAATTAATGTATTCTAGTCTCTCATTTCGTTTGCGTGCGGCCTCCTTCAGAACCCGAACACTGAACCGGGAACCCTGAACCACGCAGGACGTGGAAAGAGGTTCCCACAGTTAAAGATAAAGAATCTTAAGAGCAGCAAGAGAAAAGCAGTCACCTACAAGAGAGCTTCCATATGATGGTCAGCTGATTTCTCAACAGAAACTTTGCAGGCCAAAAGAGGTTGGCAAGAAATATTCAAAGTGATGAAAAGCAAGGATCTACAAACAAGATTACAGTGGTACCTCGAGATACAAGTTTAATTCGTTCCATAACCTTGAGGCGTGGGAAACCATGAGACACTCGAGTCGTGGTAAACTGGTGGATCGTGTGCAGCCGGCTGATCCGCACGATTACTCCTATCTCAAATGTTGCTCGTATTTCAAAGCAAAAATTGCTCACTCGAAGGCTCGTATCTCAAAAATCTCGTATGTTAGGGCACTCGTATCTCGAGGTACCACTGTACCCAGCAAAGCTATCATTTAGAATCAAAGAACAGATAAAGAGCTTCCCAGACAAGAAAAAGCTAAAGGAGCTCACCACCACAAAACTAGTATTAGAAAAAATGTTAAAATTTTTAAGATAGGATGTGGTTTGGGGATATAGGTTAAAAGGGGATTAAGAAGTACCGGGCTGGTGTGACTCAGTGGTTGAGCATCAGCCCCTGAACCAAGGAGTCACCCGTTCAATTTCCAATCAGGGCACATGCCTAGGTTGCAGGCTAGATCCCCAGCAGGAGGCAGCCAATTAATGATGTTTCTCTCTCATTGATGTTTCTATTTCTCTATCCTTCTCCCTTTCCCTCTCTCTCAAAATCAATAAAAATATTTTTTTTAAGTACAAATTGGTAGTTACAAAATAGTCATGGGGATATAAAGTACTGTACAGGAGATAAAGTCAATAATCCTATCTAATAAAGAGCTAATATGCAAATGGTTGTCCTGCCCTCATGCTGTAATGGCTTACTCAACACTGGGGAGAGAGGAATGGGGCCAGCCAGGCACAAATGAGATCACGAGAAAGGAATGGGAACCAGCCAGGCTGTGGCTTGGGAGAGGGACAAGCCACCTGCCCCATGGTCCCAGGTGCCAGCACCTTTGTCTGCAGCCCGGGAGAGGGATAAGCTGCCTACCCCATGATCCTGGATGCTTCTGGCCGTAGCCCAATAGAAGCTGCCCACCCATGGTCCCCTGAGGCTGCAGCCGACCTAGGTGAAGCTGACCCTGGGTCCTGGGTGACTGTGACCAGCTGGAGGAGGGAATGCTGGGTCCTGGGTGCAGGGTGAGGCAGAGGCGATTAGGGGCGATCAGGTCAGCAGTTAGGGGTGATCATGCCAGTAGGGGGGCAGTAAGGGGCCATGAGGCAGTCAGGCATAAGGGTTAGGGGCTATAAGGCAGGCAGGTAGATGAGTGGTTAGGAGCCAGTGGTCCCAGATTGTGAGAGGTAGTCAGACATTCCCCAAAGGGTCCCAGATTGGAGGGTGCAGACTGGGTTGAGGGACGCACCCCCCCCCCGCCCCCGTGCACAAATTTTATGCACAAGGCCTTTAGTCTTTCTCTATATAAAAGCCTAAGCGACTGTTACAACCCAATGACCGGTCACTATAACATGCACTGATCCCCAGGGGGCAGAAGCTCAATGCAGGAGCTGCCCCTTGGTAGTGCATTCCCTCAGCCAACCTCCTGCGGCCTCTCCCCCTGGCTGGCCAGCATCCTTGATCAGCTCAATGGAGGGGGGCTGGCTGGCCAACCTCCTGCCACCCCCCTTCCATCTGGCCACCTCCCATGGTCCCTCCCCACTGCCAGCTCGACCCCGATAGGCCCCAATCACTGGCCAGGCCAAGGTACACCCATGCATTAATTCATGCACCGGGCCTCTAGTATTGTAACAACTATGGTGTCAGATGAGTATCAGATTTATTGGGGTGATAACTTAGTAAGTTATATAATGTCTTATACACCTGAAACTAATATAATATTGTGTGTGAACTGTAACTGAAAAATTAAAAAAATATGTAAAATAAATGAAAACTTAGAAAACCACTTATTCTTAACTAGAACTGGAGCACTAGAAAATCTATTTTGTAATGAACTTATTATGATCCAAGTAGTATAACATTTTACATATAGCCCATCAAATAAGATCTACCCATATCTATACTGAATAACTGATAACTTCAGTGACTATCACATATATAATTTTAATTTAAATGTCCTTTTTCATTACTCTTAGAATGCTAGAAAAATTGGGAGTTCTTGGGAGGAACTATCAATAACCTAAAACCTCAAAAACATGCTCAGCATATATGAACTTATCCTGGGGAAATAATTAAAGATGTATGTTATAATGGTTCCACAGCAGAAATGGTTAAAAAAAGTGTTTACATAATGAAAAATTGGAAATATTTCACAATAGGAGAATAAATAAATTGGTTAAATAAATTGTGAAATATCTACACAGTAGGAAACTACACAGCTATTAAAAAATTGTTCTTTGGTACATATTGGTGAGTGAATAAAGATTACAAATCTCATTTTTAAAAAGAAAAAATTATGTACAAATGTGCTGGCATAAAGCCTATGGCATACATCATAATATCAACAATGGATAGTGGGGTTTTTATTATTACTTTTGTTTTTGCTTATTTAACTTGATTTTAAAACAATAAACCTATTTTAATTGTATGCTTTAAAAAACACTGTCAATAGTTTTTAAACTTCCATTTCCATAATAGAAAGTTTTCTTGTCTTCTCATGGAAAACATGGGTTATGTGGTAGTGCATCAGGCACTTCATCAACCAGTGTAGTCACAGAGGATATTGTCCATGTTACTTACTGCTTCTCAGTATTCCTCTCTCTAGTATTTTACCTTTCTCTATCTCCTTTTTAAACCTTATTTCTCTTTATCTCTAAGCTACTAACCAGTATCACTGAAGGCTTTCATGGCTACAAAGGTTACTGATAATCCTCTAGATTAAAACACATTCAAACACAAAGAAGAGTACAGAGAAAACATGCTTTTATTCACACCTCATTTGTCAAATGTACTAGTAAATACCACATTCACTTTTTTTTTTTTTTAAAGTAAAGTATTGAGAGTAGAGAAATACAGAAGAATGTTTTTCCTTTACAGGTAGAAATTGACAAAATCACTCTAAAATTTATATGAAAAAGCAAAGAACATAGAGTAATCAAAATATTTTGCAGGCTCACACTACTTGAGTTCAAGACTTTACTATAAAGCTACAGTAATCAAGACAGTAATTGTACTGATTAAAGGACAGATATAGGTCAATGGAATGGAATAGAGCCCCAAAATAGGTCCACACTTGTATGGTAAATTGATTTTTGGCAAAAATACCGAGATAATTCAACAAGTTAAGCACAGGTTTTTCTTTTCTTCTTCTTCTTTTTTTTTTTTTTTAATATATTTTATTGATTTTTTACAGAGAGGAAGGGAAAGGGATAGAGAGTTAGACACATCAATGAGAGAGACATAGACCAGCTGCCTCCTGCACAGCCCCTACTGGGGATGTGCCCGCAACAAAGGCACATGCCCTTGATCGGAATCGAACCTGGGACCTTTCAGTCCACCGGCTGACACTCTATCCACTGAGCCAAACCAGTTTTGGCAAGCATAGGTTTTTCAAGGAATACTGCTTGAGTCAAAACAAAAACCCACACCTCACACTATCTAAAAAATTTACTTGAAATGGATCATAGACCTAAATACAAAATCTAAAATTATAAAATTTCAATAAGAAAATATGTGCTACCTTGGGTTAAGCAAAGATTTCGTAGTATAAAAAGTACAAATCATATAAAAATAAAATTGATATGCTGGATTTCATCAAATTAAAAATTTCTGCTCTTGTCTTGGCTGGTTTGGTTCAGTGCATAGAGCATCGGCCTGCGGACTGCAGGGTCCCAGGTTTGATTCTGGTCAAGAACACATGCCTGGGTTGAAATTTTCTTTCACCCTTTCACTTTTACTTAGTAACAGAAGTTCTTTGATATTTTATTCCCCAAATTATGAAAAACTTAATGTTTTATACTCACTCTTTGGTGTAAATGAAAAACTAAACTTCAGTTCTCTTGAGCCAACAAATTTAACCTAATTTGTTATAGGATTTTAAATTACTTATACGATTTTAAAAAGCAAATTTATCTTTTAATCAAATATTTTTCTGAATGTTTTACGTTCCTCCATTAGAAAGTAATGATTAAAAGCTTATGAGAGAAATAAGATTTAACAATGTCTAATTTTATTATATTCAGGCTATATTCATTTTATTTATTTATTTATTTACTTATTTATTAAATATATTTTATTGATATTTTACAGAGAGGGATAGAGAGTTAGAAACATCGATGAGAGAGAAACATCAATCAGCTGCCTCTTGCACACCTCCCACTGGGGATGTGCCTGCAACCAAGGTACATACCCTTGACCGGAATTGAACCTGGGACCCTTCAGTCTACAGGCCAATGCTCTATCCGGTTTCAGCCAGACTATATTCATTTTAAATATTTTATTCATTAATATCAGGAACATATGTTGTTAAAACAATTACATTTAAGCCTTTTTCTACAAAGTCTTTTACAACCGCAGATAAGTTTAACATATGGAAAGATATAATGATGTTTCTCCTATGGTTTCAAATTTCATTTCTTAAGCATGCCAGAAAATGAGACATATATGTCAATTTTGCTACTCAAATATTCTTAGAAAATGTTTGTCAAATATTGCTTTTCAACTAGAAAAATATGAATATTATTCCTGAGTTCTATGTCCTACATAAAACTTGCTTTAGGAACAACAGATGAACTCTGATATGATACAATAGTCATGCTTAGCTTTGATCACTGAAAAAAAGTTTCAAGAGTAGCTACTCAATGAACTTTTAAAATTAACATTTCACCACCTTTACAATATATGTCCAAGATCTAGAGGGATTTCCTTAGATACTAATGTTTTACAAAATAAAATACACTGATTTCAAAAAGGTTTGATAGTGATTCTGACACTTTAAAAAGAATTGCTACAGGAGATGAACCAAGATGGCAGCATAGGTAAACACTTGTACTTGCTGCTTCTCACAACCACATCAAAATTACAACTAAAAGAGAACAACTATCATCTAGAACCATGGGAAAGCTGGCTGAGTGGAAGTACTACAACCAGAAAGGTAAAGAAGAAAGCGCATCAAGACTGGTAGGAGGTGTGGAGATGCAGAACAGGCTGGCACCTAGATATGCCGCTTTTTAATCAGGAGGGAGATACAAGCTCCCACTTGCTCTGAACTCCAGTTCAGGTGAGACTCTGGGGAAACCAGATACATACAGGAAGAAACTGGACTGTCTGACATCAGGGCAGGAATGTGAGGGTGGCTTTCTTTAAGAAGAAGGTGCATGCAGTGGTCATTGTTCCTGTGCAAGAACTTCTCCAGTGCAGGGCTGACTGGCAGCCATTGCTGTTTGCTCCGCCCTTAAGATTCCTTGAGACCCAACCCCACCCAAGCTGTGTGTAGCTGCTTTTGCAAATGAATGGCCTATCCTTTCTCAGCCTAAAACCTGTCAAACAGGATGCAGATGGGTCAGGGAGCCACAAAGCTATTAAAAGAAGTCCTAAGGCTGGCAGCAGCAGCCTGCCTTGCTTCACAGCTGGGCCTCATCTTGGCACTTTCAAACCTGATACAAAGAAAAGGAATATTCAGATCTCTCTGTAGCTCCTGCTGGGTGGCCCCAGGCAGTGGCTAACTCTGTATCTCCTTAGAGATCATCAAGAGACAGTGTATCCAGTGGTCAGTGTGAGACCATACCAGATTACAATAAGTGATACACTCAAGGGGCAGACTCAGGACCAAAGTCCCACTGAAGCAAGTCCTGCCCCATAAGGGTGTCTCCTGCACAGCCAATTGGCCTGGAGGTCAATTCCTCCCAGTGATACCAACAGCAATCAAGGCTCAACTACAACAAGACTGTGCACACAGCCCACAAAGGGGTGCACGAAGAGTGTCCACCTCAGGTGATTGGGAAGACTGAGCCACTGGGCCCTATAGGACACCTACCATACAAGGCCACTCTATCAACTCAAAGAGACTTAGAGGCTACCCAATACATAGGGAAAAAAAAAAAAACCCAGAGGGAAGCAGCCAAAATGCAAAGACAAAGAAACATGTCACAAATGAAAGAAATGGAAGAAATCAAAATACTGGATATAGAGTTCAAAACCACAGTTATAAGGTTACTCAAGAATCTTTTAAAAACCTCAAAGGAATTTAGTGAGACCTATAAGGATCTTATAGTGAGAATGCCAAAAAAATGGAAAAGGACCAGTCAGAAATTAAGCATACACTGACTGAAATAAAGAATAATATACAGAGATCCAAGAGCAGAGGATCGCAAGAATCAAGTCAAAGATTTGAAATACAAAGAAGTAAAAAACACCCAACTTGCAGAGCAAAAGAAAAAAGAATCCAAAAATATGAAGATAGTGTAAGGAGCCTCTGGGACAACTTCAAGTATACCAACATCCAAATTATGGGGGTGCTAAAAGAAGAGAAAGAGCAAGATATTGAAAACCTATTTGAAGAAATAATGACTGAAAACTTCCCCCACCTGGTGAAAGAAATAGACTTACAAGTCCAAGAAGCACAGAGAACCTCAAACAAGAGGAATCCAAAGAGAACCACACCAAGACACATCATAATTAAAATGCCAAGGGCAAAAGTCAAAGAGAGAATATTAAAAGCAGCAAGAGAAAAACAGTTACCTTCAAGAGAATACCCATTCGACTGTCAGCTGATTTCTCAACAGAAACTATGCAGGCCAGATGGGAGTGGCAAGAAATATTCAAAGTGATGAAGAACAAGAACCTACAACCAAGATTACTCTACCCAGCAAAGCTATCATTCAGAATTGAAGGTCAGATAAAGAGCTTCACAGATAAGAAAAAGCTAAAGGAGTTCATCACCACCAAACTAGTACTATATGAAATGCTGAAGGGTATTCTTTAAGAAAAAGAAGAAGAAAAAAAGGGTAAAGATAAAAAATTATGAACAAAATGACAACAAATATATATCTATCAATAAGTGAATCTAAAAATCAAATGAATAAAAAAGTCTGATGAACAGAATAAACTGGCGAATGTAATGGAATCAAAGCGGATGGACAATTCTTGGAGGGAAGGGGATGTGGGGGATATAGGAAGAGATTGGACAAAGATCTTATACCTATGTATGAAGACAGTGAGGGGGCGAGGGCCTGGGGTGGGTGGGAACCAAGTGGAGGGGACCTGGGGGGCGGGGGGAAGAGGAACATCTGTAATAATCTGAACTATAAAGATTTAAAAAAAAAAGGAAATTAGTACAGTTCTGTTGTCACTTGTCATTCATGTAAAAATTTTTCATTTTAAGTTTTAAAGACCGATCCTGTTTCCATTTCAGTAAATATTGGCAAGAACACTGATCAATAACATATTAGCTTATGATTTTCACTGGCCATTTAGTTCTTTTTTGTTTGTTTGTTTTTAATACTCACCCAAGGATACTTTTCCATTGATTTTTAAAGAGAGAAGAAGCAAAAGGGAAAGACAGAGAGAAATATCGATGTGAGAGAACCACATCGATTGGTTGCCTCCTGAACGTACTCCCTCCAGGCCGGGGAAGAGCCTGCAACATGCCTTTGCCCAGAATCAAACCTGGGAGCTTTCAGTCCACAGGCCAATGCTCTATCCACTGAGCTAAACCTGCTAGGGCTAATTTTTGTTTTGTAAATATACTTTTTATTGATTTCAGAGAGAAAGGGAAAGGAGGAGAGAGAAAGAAACATCAATGATGAGAGACAATCATTGATCAGCTGCCTCTTGCATGCCCCACACTGGGGACTGCCCAGAACCTGGGCATATGGTTTACTGGGAGTCAAACTGTGAGTTCCTGGATCATAGGTTGATGCTCAACCACCGAGCCATGCCAGTTGGGCTGGACATTTAGTTTTGATGAAATTATTTTAACAATCTTAACTTTAAAGTCTTATTATTTTCTATTTTAAAATATGGCTCAAATGAAGTAAAATTTTACTAATTATGGTCAATATATTTCTGAATGTTGTCATATTTAGTTTCATATTAACAGTTCATTTTGAACCTGGTTCAGTATTTTAATTCCTTATTATTTTTCTTCTAATAAAATATTTGAGTGCAATTTTATACATGCTGGATGAGAGTTTTGCAACTGTCATGAATTTGAGAAAAAAGTATCTCAATAAAATTTATTATGAAAATAGATTACAACTATCTTATAAAGTAGATTTTATTTGTAATTCATAATATATAGAGTTTCTCAAGCTTCATTAAGTTAAAATTGAAGATTTCTGTGCTTTATCACAGGCCTTGATTGATAAGATTTGGACTGAACTCAGGAATTTGCATTTATATTTACATTAAAAAATAACCAGGTGATTTTTTATTAGGAACATATGTTGAGAAACAATGATCCAGAATGGCCCTGTCCAATACCAATGAGGAACTACATTTTTAATTAAAATTTAAAAAATTAATTTAAAATCTAAATAGTCATATGTGGGTACTGTGTACTATATTGGACAGTGCAAATCTAGGTCTTTATTAAGACTTTAGTTGTTTTTAATTGCAGTAATTTAATACTAGCCCATAACCATAAAACTTAAAACAAGGTAACAAAAACATGTGCCAAAGTTAAGCTAAATTTTGTTCAGCATAATTCCATAATCCTTCACATGATGAACAAGAGTAATATTTTTAGAACTATGTAGGAGTGAAGAAGCTATGGAAAAAGAGTATTTTCTCTTTAACATTAAGGGCACTAGATTTTTAAAAAACTACAAAGAAAATAATTTTAAAATTTCTTTTATCAAATGTCTAGAAAAAATAATATTTTAAAGTTAAATGGATAAAAATTTGAACTGTTCATAAATACTTGCTTTTAATTTTATACCAACTAGTCTTACTGAAGAAATAGTTCTGAAATCTTTTCAGTTATAAAGCTTAACTATATATTCCAAAATTCACTGCAGCTTATCTTACAAAAGGAAGACTAGGCAGCTCTACAGCACAATGAAATTTATTGCCAGGACAAATAGGATCTTGCAAAGGACAAAATAATTCCTTTTGCATGAGACCCAGTTTCCCCCTTTCTCTTAATTTGTATGTGACTTGTTATTTATGAAGTACTATTGTCGAATTTTTATCACTTGTAATGTTAAGCAACATTTTTCACCTTAAGTAATTTGACTCTGCATATGACACAAAAAGGGCATTCTTTAATCTTGGAGAAAGAAACAATTTAAATAAGAATCCAAAATATGGATTATATAGATTATATGTATATATGTCAGATATTTGTAGTTTTTCTAAATAAAAAGCATATATACACACATTGCCTAATTGAATTTTTAAAAATTCCCGATACCTGTGGCCTTTACAAATTTACATTGCCTCCCTTGACTTTATTTTCTTTCTACATATTACAATCACAACTTAAGAAAAAGAATGGGTATAAGCGGAAGGATTGGAAAGGATATAAGTAGAAAATACAAAGATAAGAGATATAATTATTATAGACTATGTATTAGAATATTATTGTAATTCAAAACAACAAATCCAGACCTGGTCAGTGTGCTCAATGGTTAGAGTATCAGCCTGCACACTGAAGGGTCCTGGGTTTGGTTCCAGTTGCAGGGTCAATCCCTGTCCCCAGTCAGGGCATGAGTGGGAGGCAACCAATGGATGTGTCTCTCTCACATCAATGTTTGTCAATGGAAAAAATATCCTCACTCCTTGGGTAAGGATTAAATAAAAATAAAAAGACAAAAAATAAACAACTAATCCATATTTAAAGACACCTACCAAATAAAAGAGAACATTAGGTATAAAAGCTAAGTTGATTTTACAGTAGAGATGGAGGTTCAAGGTCCAAAGTTAGGAGAAGGTGCCTATAATTTATGCAGAGAGAGAGAGGCATGAAATAGTAGGATGAGGAGGGGAATGACTTATTAAATAGGTACTGGTAGGAGTCCTTTAGAATAGAACTACTCACAATTCAGAATCACTAGAATATCTTGTTTCCCCTTTAATCAAAATTTCTAAAAACTCAGAAGCTGTCATTTTTTAATTAACCACAGTAAACAGATTTGCCTCTCATTTATACACATGAGCTATTGCACTGGGAGAAATGCTTCCATAGAGAACAGGCTCTTACACTGCCTGAAAGATGTCAAGTTTCTATCATGGACTGGGTTTTTTGTTTTTGTTTTTGTTTTTTTTGCTAATTTCCTTAGTATGATAATTCTCATGGTAACTTGCATGGAAATGATACTTTGGAATATTTGACCCCTAAGAAAAAAAATTTAAAAACTATTAAATAAGAAAACAATCTTATAAGCTGGTCATACACTTTTCTTTACCATATACTATGTTCAAGCCAAATAAAGTGAGGCATGAGCTGTGAATATCATAGCTGACACTGCACAATGCTAAACCGCTGCCTTCCCTATCTAGGCAGAGGCTCATATGCTGTCCCTGTGCTCTACACCTGATCATCTGTCAACTTTTATTCAAGAGGATTTTTTGTCTTCCAATCAGGCAAAGCAGATCATCTATAGGTGTGGCCTTTCGGGATTATGGAAAAGTAAAAACTGATACTTCACCTTAAGGGTACTTCCTAAACAAGGGTCTCCACTAAGGCTGAATTTTACTTGTTACATTTTCTACTTCTGTCAGAAGCTCCTTTAGGAGTTAGTTGTGATTCAAAGGTTCTGGTCACTAGGTGTGTCGTTATGCAACTTAACCTTCCTGTGCCTACATTACCTATGAAAAGTAAAAAATAAAGAGTGCTTATAGGATTGTGAAGGTAAATGATACGCAGCACCTGGTTGGAATAGTGGATGCCCCTTGGCAGCAGGGAGGGGAGAGCTGTGGAGTGATGACGTCAGAATTAACTGGGAAGGGAAACAGAACTTCATGTGATGATAGCAATGTTTTATCTTTGACAAGGATTTGGATAATATAGATCTATTTGTTAAAACAGGTGAATATACAAGTAAATCTGTGCATTTGATTTTACATAAATTTAACTCAATGAAAAACTATAGACAGATATTTTACTCTACTTAATGAAATACATGCTGAAATATTTAGGGGAAATTATGCTAATGTTTGCAGTTTACCTTGAAATACATAAAAAAATTTAAGAGACTGATGGATGGACATGATAAAAATAGAGTAAATAAAAAGATAAATCAGTGATCACTGTAATATCCTTTCAACTTGGCTGTATGTTTGAAAAACTTTACAATGGTAGAAAAATCAACCCAGTACAGAGTAAGCACTTGTCAATGAGAGCAAATAACTATAGGGTATCCCCAAAAATGTATATACACTTTACAGATGGTAGCTCAGTTGATATTTTTTTTCCAGATTTAACCCATTGGAATTAATAATTATTTAAAATGTGTGTACATTTTTGGGGAAACATCCAGTATTTTGGGCTGACAAGAGATGATGAGTAGAAGGTCAAATCACTGATTTGACTAGATTTCATCAAAAGAAAAACTAACTGTTACTTTTCTCATAAACTTTTCATTCCAAATGATCATTTATTTAAATTAAAAAAGAAACTAAAACTCTTTGGCATCTATAATAATAAAAGCATAATATGCTAATTAGACAAATAATCTTCCGGATGACCACACTAGGACACCCACTGGTGCCAGGTGAGCCAAGGCAGGTGCGATGTGATTGGTCGGGGGACCAGGCCACTGGCTGGCGGGGTGATCAATCAGGGGGGCTCCACGCTCATCCCAAAGAGGGAGGCCCAGGCCATGGATCGGTGGGCTGCAGTGGGTGGGTGGGGCCTCCCTCTGTGGGTCCTGTATGCTAGCAGCTAGAGGGAAGCCCAGGTCCAAGGTGCCAGAGGGAAACCAATACCGGCAGCTGGGGGAAGGAAGACCTACTCTTGCATGAATTTCATGTATCGCGCCTCTAATATAAATATAAGTCAATGACTTTCTTTTATTACTTCCTAAAAAAAGAAACAGATTAACAACACATGATTCAGATAGCTAAAGTTAATAGACATGACACACAGAGAAACCAGCTATTAGAATAGAGTAGAATAGGTAGAGAGAAGATAAAAAGCAAGTATAACTTTAATATATGACAAATCTCCCTCAAATAGTTTATTTCTTGACTACCTTTAATGACACACTATTAAAAAAAAATCCAACTTCCTATACATTATCCAAAAGGTGCTGTTAAAAGATTTTAGTGCTTAAAATGCTTTAGTTTGTCATGTCTAATGAAGGGACATCAAATTATCAAATGGTTTTATTATTTCATACAGCTCAGACTGAAATCATGACTTATAGGTGGAGGCAACTGAACAAGATACCCAAATAAATATATGTTGAGCTTATAAACTTTTCATTCCAAATGATCATTTATTTAAATTAAAAAAGAAACTAAAACTCCTTGGCATCTCTTTTCTCATAAACTTAGTTGGTTGGCTTAGGACTTCCAACTTACCTACCTATCATATCTAAGCAGTGCTTGCAGTGAGAGAGCAAAGGAACAATAGGAAAGGAAAGGGAAGCTGGGATATGGGGTGGTAAGGGCTCTAGGGAATGAACTTCAGGTTTCAGAATAACTGTTGGCACTTCCTCCAGCCTCTGTAGCTGGGTAAGAGTTGAAATATTGGCTTAAATGGATATTGATATAAAAATCTGAAACACTTCTTATATATTAATATACTCACAGTTTATTTTTCCAAAAAATTCACTTACTTGATTGTCATTTTCATTATCTTTGATAACCAAATATCTCAATAAATTTAATGAAGCCATTATCCTGTTGATTAAAAATATACGTGTTATAGTACAGTTTTATAAAATCAACAGCAATTTCAATGAAAAAGTAAGCTATAATTTTGGATATGTTTTTATAATTATGCTTGTCACTGAAAGCACAATTTACCCTTGAACAATGTAGGGGTGTGGGGTGCCAAAGTTTGCACATTTGAAAAATCTGTGTATAACTATGTATTCTCTTCACCATAGTTTTTTGAGTAGTAATAGGTCATTACTCTTGTTCTCCAAGTTTGCAAAATACAGTTGCGAAAATATACTATTCTTTCCCCCCTACTCAAGGAAGCCTTATTATCCTTAATATTTGAGAGTATCATCTGTTGCTTCCTGAATTTTAAGGTTCCATTTATAACCATTCCTCTATATTCATTTGAGTATACTGAAAGTGACATTACATGCTCTATATGAAAACCATGATGTCCTAGAAAACAAAATAAAACCTAAACATATGCTTTGTATAAGTTGTACACAAAAAATTCTTAGTCACCAATGCTGCAGTTGTAAATGTCTATTAGCTGTTATGGAATGCTGGGAATGTTAAAGGCACAAAATTATACTGTTGGTCCTGCTTTTGGAAAGAAGGGTTGTTTGGTTCTTTATTTTTTTTTAGCAAGAACGCATGGTCTTTATTTTTAAAAATTGTATTAAGTTTATTAAACAAATTTGAATAAATAAAAAGTGGAAAGAAGAGGTTTTTATTTTGTTTTTACATAATACCTAATTACTTAAATATGAAAATCTTTATGTAATTTCATGAATTAACCACAGATCATAGAAAATCATAGGAAAATATGATTTATTACTTCTCAATTAACTATGTGAACCTTAGAAGTCATCACCTCACCTATCTGAGTTTTGCAGTAGATCTGTTTCAGCACCCTCTGGGAGAAAGAGTACCAAATCTAGAAGGGAAATTAGCTGTGGTCCTGTAAACCATTTGTTGTTATGTGTTCTCTGTAAAGCAAAAGAAAAACTGAAAAAGGCTTTAACAGCTTGATAAATGTGCTTTCTAATACCTTGATACTACAAAAATAAACTATTACACATTTAAAATATATACTTTTTAACTTTAATTTCCATTCTGTCATTTACTATTTCCAGACACCTGAAACAAACCCTGCCAGTTTGTGAACACTGGTGCATTCTTTTTCTCTCTTTTTTTAAATATGGAACCACTGAGTGTTCACAAACAGATGAAACTTCAGTTTCCATTTCTATTTCAGAAGTGTACAGCAAACCAAAAAGAAATCATGTTATCAGCACAAAGAACACAATTTAAATCTATAATCAAGGAATTTCAAAATTAAGTTTTTTTTTTTTTTAAAGAAATAGACAGTTGAACCTCAGAGGGAAGGCAGGGAAGAGTGGGTGGGAAGAGATCAACCAAAGAACTTGTATGCATATATGTATAACCTATGGACATAGGCAATGATGTGGTGAGGGCTTGGAGTCAGGGGAAGGAAGAGGATTGGAGTGGGCTGGAAGAGGTTAATGGGGGAAAAAGAAGGACCTATGCAGTACTTTCAACAATAAATATTAAAAGAAAGAAAGAAAAAGAAACAGTAGAAATGAGAAATATATAAATATATATATCCTAACACTAGAAAGAGGAAAAAATCCATAGTACAAAATCCATATCAATGTATTCCACACAAAAAATATATCCTACAAAATAAAATAAATTGATAATTGGTACCTTAGCTATGCTCTTACCTTTAATGACATGTCAATTTGATTTTTGATATTTTGAATAATGAAGGCCTCCACACCTGAGTGATTACTTGTATTCAATAAGCACCTTGAAAGCAAAATTACAACGCATTTGAAATTATCCTGGATTGCATTATAATGATGAAACAAGCTTTACAATTCAAATGGGCCATGTGTTATTTCTAGGAATACAAAAACCAGTGAAGACAATTAGCAAGATGATTAACCAATTAGAAATTTACCTGTTATGGTTATTGCTCTGACTAGCAAATTCTATGTGAACTGGATCTTTCCAACAAGAAATGTCTTTTTATGCATATCGTTGCAATGATTTAATATGGCAAGAATGGGAACTAGTATAATCACCTAAAATCTCCCCAAATTATTCCCTATGAAAGTACACTCCTCTGGTTAGACTAATTAGTTGCAAAGAAAATAATTCAATCTGACCAGCTTAAGGAAAAAGGAGGGTTTTTTTGGTAGGAATACAGGTATGACCTATGCATAAAGAGATTTCATAAACCTTCTCTGACTATCAATAGAAATGAAGAAAAAATAGACTCAAGAATGTTAGTTCTAGCCAATTCCAAAGAAAACTTCTTAGCACTTTAACATGCCCAAATCTACTTTTAACAACTAATTTTTATTACATAGGTGTCAACAAAATAAGATCTGCAGGCCAAATTCACATGCTGTCTGTTTTATTGGAACATACCTACCGTCAATACAAAGACAAAATTGAGCAGTTAAAATAAGAGACTGGCCCATAAACCCTATATTTTCTATTTGGCCTTCTACAGAAAATTAGCTTTTTTTTTTTTTTTTTTTAAAGAGAGAGAGAGGGAAACACCACACACAGTCCAACTGGGGATCGAACCCACCACCTTTTGGTGCATGCGATGATGCTCCAATTGAGCCACATCAGGATAAAGTTGGTTCTTCTTTAACTCATATGGTTACTTTTTTTACCCTCAAACAGCACTATTAATACGCTCTACTATTAACTTAAAATGAATAGCCTATCAATGATTCCTGAGTCATTAATTTCAACTATGAATAATGGAAATTACTGACACATGCAGGAGCCTTATCAATTTGTTATATATAACTAAAGGCCTGGTGCACGAAATTCATGCATGGGGGGAGAGGGAGTATCAGCCTGCTCCCTCTCAAATCTGGAACCCCTTGAGTCAGACATTCCTCTCACAATCCAGGACTGCTGGCTACTAACCGCTTCTGCCTGTCAGGCTGATCACCCCCTAACCACTACCCTGCCAGCCTGATTGATGCCTAACTGCTCCCCTGCTGGCCTGTTTGTCCCTAACTGCCCTGCCCTGTTGGCCTGGTCACCCTTAACTGCCCTCCCCTGAAGGCCTGGTTTCCCCCGCAACTGCTCTGCCCTGCAGGTCTGGCCACCCCCAACTTCTCTCCTCTGCCAGCCTGGTCACCCCTAATTGCCCTCCCCTATAGGCTTCGTCACCCCCAACTACCCTACCTTGCAGGCCTGGTCTCTCCCAACGGCCCTCCCCTGCTGGCCTGATTGATCACAACTGCCCTCCCTTGCAGTCCTGGTCCCTCCCAACTGCCTTTCCCTACTGGCCATCTTGTGTCCATATGGGGGAAGGATCTTTTGACCATATGGGGGCAGTCATCTTGTGTGTTGGAATGATGGTCAATCTGCATATTACTCTTTTATTAGATAGGATAGAGGCCTGCTGCATGGGTGGGGGCCAGCTGGTTTGCCCTGAAGGGTGTCCTGGATCAGGGTAGGTGTTCCTTTGTGTGTGGGGTGGCCTGGGAGAGGGGCCTGTGGTGGTTTGCAGGTTAGCCATGGCCCCATGGTGACCAAAGTGGAGGCCCTGGTATCTGGAATTTATTTATCTTTTACAGTTGAAACTTTGTAGCCTGGAGCAGAGCCAAGCCTTCTGCTTGCACAGCCATTGAAACTTTGTTGCCTTAAGCGCTGGCCAGGGTGTGCAGAAAGCTTGGCTTCCTCCATTGCCAGGGGCAATCCAAGCCTCCCTTCTACTTGTGGCCATAGTCATCTTGGTTGGGTTAATTTGAATACTCACTCTGATTGGCTGGTGGGTGTGGCTTGTGGGTATAGTGGAGATATGGTCAATTTGCATATTACTCTTCAATTAGATAGGATAATATATATTATTATTCATGTAATATATAGGTATATACATATACTAGTATATGTGTCCATAATTTCAATTAACTATTCTCTATCCATCATAGATAAGAGAATTGCTGTAATACTAGAGGCCCAATGCAGATTTGTACACCTTGAAAGGAAATTAATTAGAAGGTGGCCGGCAGAATGGGACTGAACAAGATGGTCCAGACACGCCCTGGAGCCAACCTCCTGTGTTCCCTCAGCCTGGCCTGCAGGGATCAGGATGAAACTGGAAGTCTGACATCCCCTGAGGGGTCCCGGAGTATGAGAGGACACTGTGTTAAGTTGCTGTCACTCGGCAGCTCCTGCATTGAGTGTCTTCCCCTTGCTTGGTGTTCAGTGCATATCACACTTACCAGCTGGTCAGCTGGTTGCTTAGCCCTTTATATATATAGATAGATGGCTTCCAAGTAGAGTTGAATTACATTTAAAAAATAATAAAATACTGGATTAAATGGCATTAATTTGATTTTAATCAACCACATACTTCACAATTAATCATTTTTGATACATACCTAAATAATGTATATTTGCCTTGAAAATCCAACTTGTTAATATAAAGCTGAAGCATAGCTAAACCCTTTTTCCTCTAAAATGGAAGAAATAATATTGTTACATAAGCTGAATAAATATTAAATTGTTTATTAAAATTTCTCGTTGTAACTCATTATTTAGTCCTAAAACATTTACATACCAATGTCTCATCAGGGCAAAGCGTCATTACTTTGACTAAGCCCTGGAAATAAAATAAAAAAGATTAATTCAGATGTGAATAGATTACATTGACAGCAAAGAAACAACTATATCATCAATGGTAGATACTAAAAATTCAGAAAAGTGAGAGTAGGAGATTAAAAATGAAGTAAATTTCCCCCCAAGCCTATCATTCAATTGTTATATCTAGAGGAAACTAAGTATAATCCATTCGGTTAAGTGAAATTGAGTGCAATGTTGCAAAGTTGTAAATTTAGAAGGAATGCTAATTTTCAATTATGTCTAGAGTAGCCAAAAAATGATATCAAATATGCAGAAATATAATCCACTACTAAAAATATTTAGGCTTAATATACTAACAAAAGCCATGGTTTTCTCTTTAAGTAGAACAAGTCTCTGCATCAATATCTAAAGACCTACTTGTTATGATAACAAAGAGTACTAGGCAAAATTTATCACAGTAGGGAAAACTAAAATGTCTTTCTAGTAAGCAGTCAATCTATGCCTTGATGATGTCTTAAGGACCTCAATTATTATATAGGTAAAGGAGCTTCATTTTCCAAGGTCCCTGAGAAAACAAAGTGTTCAAGAAGAAAGAATGTTTTTTCACTAGATACTAATGCTGTCAACTATGGCAGCAACTAGCCACATATAAGCAATTTAAGTTTAAATTAATTTAAATTACATTAAATTTAAAATTCAGTTCCTTTGTCACACTAGCCACATTTCAAATGTTCAATGTGGTTAATGGCTTTCATACTATACCACACAGATAATAGAACACTTTCACCATCACAGAAAGTTCTATTGCACAACATGACACTAAAGTTTTCAAAGGACACTGAAAAGAAGGGGGGAGAGGAATTTGAAAAGGTGGAAGAGAAATCTAAAAATTTAATTAAATTTAGAATAGGAAAGGGATTATTTTGAAGATTAGAATTCACATTTCACTCACCTGAGGTACAGTAAGAAAACTCTTGATTTCTAAGTATTGGTGAAGTAGACTATTGTCTTCCATTCTCAACAAACTATTCTCCAACAGATCCTAGATTAAAATATATGCATACATACATATATAGTAAAATCAATAGCTTTATTTGTGGGTGTGACTCTGTGATTAAATTATGATTAGTGTAAACAAATCTTACCAGTCCTTTGGAGAAAACCGATTCTTCTGTTCTGGAAGAGAATATTAAAATTTACTGAGATGATTTTCTACATTTCTTTAGAATGATTCTTCATTTTAGGAAAAATAAACCAAAAATTGAAATTTAAAGACTTAATTATCTCAGGCTCTAGTTCTTATTTGAATTCTGCAAGGAGTTAGAAGTTATGTTTTTGGCTCAATGACTAAAAAGTTTGGAAATCTTAAGTTCATACATATAGGGTGTCCCCCGCCCCAAATTTAATGTTATTGTATTATATTTTGAAAACTGAATGTATTTTTTTCAATAAATTTTAAAAACATATTTTATTGTGTTTGGGTTTTTCTATTTTTACAGAGAGGAAGGGAGACAGATAGAGTTAGAAACATCAATGAGAGGGAAACTTTGATCAGCTGCCTTCCGCACACGCCCTACTAAGGATGTGCCCTACAACCAAGGTATATGCCCTTGACCGGAATTGATCCTGGGCCCCTTCCGTCTGCAGGCTGATGCTTTATTCACTGAGCCAAACCAGTTCAGGCATATTGAATGTATTTTAATAAACACTGCTCTTATAATTACTCAAAGAGTATATACATTTTTGGGGGGGAGATCCTAGATACTCATTGTATGAATATAACAGAAACTAAGTGAAAATAATGTAAAATCTTTAAGACACAATTTAGAATTAATAACCACTTGGGCCAGGAGACCCTTGGAAAGTCCTGCCTTATAGGTCAAGGCTTTGGTTATTTGCCATGTAACAAATTTCCCTACTCCTGGGAAGAGATGGGATTGATAAACTGTCATTACTATGCCTGGAGGACAGTAATGAAAGGCCCTGATTGATTTCAAGAGATAATTTAAACTTGCTATAGGAAGAGAAAACAAAGCATATAGAGTTTGGGGAAATTCTTAAATACCTGCTACTTTTTAATTTCTTTAAAGAGAAAGCCTTGTTTCTTATCATCTCAAATGAAAAAAAAATGTTGTTGAATGATATCACTGTCAAATCTAAGTTTTAACAGATGAACTCAAGACACCTCCTTCCTTTTGATGCAGTTCAGATTGTATCCATGAAGCAAAACCATGGATTAATTGCTTTTATTGACTATTCTCCTTAGACATAGAAGGCTACATAGAAGGCTACAGTGGAGGAAAGGTGTTTTTATTAACCAACTTTTGAAATAAGAAAAGAAACCTCAGAAGAAGATTGGAAATCCCCTTTTAAGACAATATTTTTATATTATTCTGGATTTAAAATGAAAGAGATTTTGATGTACAACCTTTTTGATTCATTTCTGTCTCTGTTGTGCATATATGCTTCGTGTGTGTGTGTGTGTATATGTATATGTGTGTATGTGTGTGTATAAATATAAAAAGCCAGCAACCAGAATGCTGTAACAACCAGAATGACTGGTTGCTATGATGCCCACTGCGACCAGTGAACTGGCCAGATCTAGGGTGGGGCTGGCCGGCCAACCTCCTGCGCCTCATTCCCAATCAGCCTCTTCCACCCCGATCAAGGGAGGGGCAGCCAGCCAACCCCCCTGCATCCCTCCCTGACCCCCGCCGGCCAGCCCTGCCCTCCATCACCCCCCTATCCCAATAGGGGACAGGGCCAGCCAGCCAACCTCCTGCAGCCCCTCCCCACAGCCAGCTCCACCCCAATCAGCCCCCTACTCTGATCAGGGGGTAAGTCCAGCTGCTATTGCTCGCAGCCCCTAACCCCAGCTAGCGCCCTCCCACCCCCAACCAGATTCCACCCATGCACAAATTCATGCACTGGGCCTCTAGTTGTTTTATAAAATTACCAATTAATTAAGGTTTGGCAAAGAGAAGGGAGTCTCCCCTGATCTCAACAAGGACTATTTTAGTGCTAATACTTAATTCTGAGATGCCATGCAAATGATCTTACCTTTGCAGAAAGACTTCAATGTGCCCCATATTAAATTGCAAAAGGTACGACGGGCTAAAATAGGGAAGAAAAAAAATTCATCCATCCATGTACATGTGTTTTTTTAGAAATTGTACATACCTACTGTTATTTAGAGATAAGGTTTTTTAAAAAACAATTTGGGTAGGAACGGGCAAGGGCAGAGCAGGAACTCCCCACCCTGGAGGTAAGTCAAATTAAAGTGAGATCATTAGTGTGAGTCCTAATCCAATATGACTGGTATTCTTATGAAAAAGGGAAATGTGGAGAGACATGCATACAGGGCAAGTGTCATATGAACACGAAGGCAAGGGAGTGATGCATCTATCTTCAAGCCACGCAACATCAAAGATTGCCAGCAAACCATAAAAGCTAGGTGAGAGGCATGGGACAGATTCTCCCTCAAAGCCCCCAAAAAGAACCAATTCTGCTCTTGATCTTGAACTTCTAGACCCCAGAACTATGAAATAAATGTTTGGTATTTTAAGATATCCAGTTTGTGGTACTTTATTATTGTGGTACTCTAGCAAATTAATATACATACTTAAGGCATTTTGGTGGTACAGTGTAATTGAGAGTATAGGCTCTTGGGTCAGACAGAACTGTTTGAATTCTACCTTTCCCTCTATGGTATTGGGTAGTATCTTAGCATGTTTCATGAAGCCTGTTATTTTCATCTATAAAATGAGATAATACTCTATTTCATTGGGTTACTATACAGATTAGATAACATATATAAAGCTGTTTGCACAGTGTTTAATACATGGTGAACATGCAAGTGGTAGCATTATTGTAATATTTACATACAAATAAACTCGGGGTATAGTCATACATAAATATATAAATGTACACAAAGGAATACACCCAAGCCATGCAAGGCATATAGGTAATCCTTATTATGAACCTTAATGTCCAAAAGGTATATTATAAAATGAGTTTACCAGTACACAGATTCGTGCACAGTGAAACAAAATTAATTAGAAGAAATATTTTAATATCTCTATTTGCTCTTTCTCTATAATAGAAGTGTCAACCAAATTCACAGCTGACAATGACAGATGGAAACACAAGTGTGCGAATGCGCCAGCGAGAGCTTTATATGTATTGCACATGCGTAAGTCAACTTATGTATGGATAATAGAATAAACGCTTAATTAGACGTACTTTCTGATGTAGCTAAACTTTTTCCAGCTCAGTGAAGGACCCCAACTTCTCTTTCAGGTAATTGTTAATAACACAGCAGTAAATATCAACACAAAGCAGATTATTATTGTAGATTATGCAGAGAGAACAAAGGGCAAAATTTTTAACTGCAGCAGTGTTTGACTATATTCCGTGCAGTAAGAAAACCTTAAGTCATTTTCAAGGCCAACCATTTCTTACTTCTTTTCAGTTGGGTCAAGTTTCTAACCTTTCTAAATCTCCTTTTTCCAGCTAATGATAAGAAAATAGGAATCCACCAAGTCTCCTATCTACCTACTCCAGAACTTCTGTAAGGATCAAATGAGATGAGGCACGTGAAAACATTTCACAAAACATTTGGTTAAAATGTAAAATGTTTGCACCTGGCTATACAGCAAGTCGGGTTCCTGGACTGAAGAGACTCCAAGGAGACTAGTTGCTAGGGAGAGGAAGCGGGTGTTGCTATGTGAAGTCATTACCCAGCACCCACAATGACCTTTTTTGGGCTGGACTGGGCAGGGGGCTGCATTTTGTACCCTGGGTTTTGGCAGTGTTGGCTGGAATTAGGTGGGGTATTGCTCCAGGGTGGTGATGGGGCCTGTGTCCCAACTGGGGGAAGTCAAGTGTCTATGGTGCCATTTATTTTTAAATGGCCAGTGGGCGTCATGGCAGCTCCTGCGTTGTGAGTCTGCCCCCTCATGGTCAGTGCGCATCATAGCTACTGGTCGGGTGGATGAATACTTAGCCTTTTAGACCTTATTCTTAGAGCAGTAAGAAGCCACCGAAGAGTTTTCATTAGAAACTGATAAAACACCCACTCAGGATTACATCACTAGTCCAGTGAAAAAAATGATGCTGATTTAGACTCACTCAGAAGTAACTTGCTAGTTCCCTCCTTTATAATCCAGGTTGGTCCCAACAGCTACAAAACCAAGCCCAATTTAACACTTTCTCACTCTTGTCCTTGTCATTCCCTTATGTCTATTTTAACACCACTGCCACCCCCTTTTCACTACTTGACTACTGGCTTTAACAGATTATAGACAGTATTACTTAAAATAAAGAGAGCTTCTGTTTCTACTTCATTTAAAATGTATTAGTACACTAATAAACATATATTGGACATTAGATAAATGAGTTTGATGATATTCCTTTTAGAATACATGAATAAACCAAACATAACCTCCTACCTTAAGACCATTGGCAGCTGATCAATGCTGATTCCCTGTACAAATACTAGATATGCCAGGGAAGCCAGAGAGTCTGCAAATTGTCTGTCTTCTTCTTCTTCAAATTCAAGATAATCCCAAGTCCTCTTTTTCTTTCCATGATTAAAAATCATTTTGGGGAAAGGGTATCCAATTGCTAATAAAAAACCCTGTGAAAAGAATAAAAAAGAAAGCTATAGTAGACAGATTCTAGGGTGCTCCTCCATATTCACATGCTGTATAATCCCCTCCCCTTGAGTTGCTTTTAACCAAAAGAACATGGCAAGATACCTCTCCATGACTAGATTACGTTATATGGCAGAAGTGAGGGAATTTTTGCAGATGTAATTAAGGTCCTTAGTCAGTTGATGTTGAGGTGCTGAAAAAGGAGATTATTCTTGTGGGCATGACTTAATCAGGTAGGATGTTTTTAAAACAGAGTCCAGGCTCTCTTTGAGTCAGAAACTCTCCACAGCTGGCTTTAAAGAACGAAGCTGCTATATTATAAGAGGGCCTATGGAGAAGGCTGTGTAACTAGAATTAGTGGCAGCCGCTAGGGGCTGGAAGTGGTCCCTGGCCAACAGCCAGCAAGAAAATGGGGGCCTCAATCCTATAGTTTCAAGATAGTAAATTTTGCCAACAACCTGAAAGAACTGAGCAGGAAGATGAAAAAGGTCTGGCAAAGGACGGTGGTGTTGGTTACACAGCAATGTGAATCTACTTAATGCCACTGAACGGTATACCCCAAAATAGGTAAAACAGTAAATTTTATGTTATGTATATTTTATCACAATTTTTTAAGTGCTTCGGAGATTTTTGCAAACCATCTAGAAATGTGAGACAGACAACACGAAATGACAACTAATGACTCAGATGGACCGTGGTCGGCAAACTGCGGCTCGTGAGCCAAATGTAGCTCTTTGGCCCCTTGAGTGTGGCTCTTACACAAAATACCACGGCCCTGGGTGAGTCTATTTTGAAGAAGTGACATTAGAAGAAGTTTAAGTTTAAAAAGTGTGGCTCTTAAAAAAAATGTCAATCGTTGTACTGTTGATACTTGGCTGTGCTGACTAATGAGTTTGCCAACCACTGCTCTAGGAGCAATGTTCCACCGACACACTCACTGTCTACCTAGATAAGAGTGAGCAAGAGGAATACTGCTCAGTGGCAGCAAGGATTGAGGAAATATTGCTGATTATCTCAGGTTCCATGTGGTCTTGTGTCATAAGAGAAAAAGAAGCATTTCTGCACGAGTGGCTAGGATTACAGTTTTATCTTTACTTTTATTAAGGAGGGAAAGAGAGAAAAAAAAGAGACTCAGAAGTATAAGGTCACTCCTATGCCTCTTAACACTATTTCTACTTCTGATATACCAGAAAGCACCTGACCTTCAGAATCTACCACTTACTAGCTGTGAGACACTGGATGAGTTACCTAAACTGTTTTTTTAGGTAGAAAATGACATAATACCCATGTCAAGTATTTACTAAGAAGCTCTACCAAAAAAGGCAAGAAAGTTAAGGTCACAATAAGCTATCAATAGAAGTCAAAAGAGAATGACAAAAACAGTTAAATCAGAAGTGGTCCTTGGCCACGTATTCATTTATTTATTCAATAAATGCTTGAGTACTAGACACTGGACTAGACATAGTTGGGAACTATAAAGCCAAATAAATATTTTCCAGCTTTCAGGGAGTTAAAATCTGCTGATTCCAGAAGGCTCTATATTAGGTGTACCAGTTAATAATGGCAGATTTTGTAATCAAAGAAAATACAATAATTTCAAGAGAAACATCATAAATGCTTTGTCAAAGTAATGTCCATCGCTAGCTACACAATTCCTCCATCTTTTGGGTAATTTGTGGATACCATCCCAATGAAATTTTTCTTGTTTTGAGGCAAACCATTCAGAAACCCAATTTTCCACTTCTTCATACGTTTTGAAGTGCTGCTGAGAAAGTGCAGGTGCCATTGATTGGAACAAGTGGTAAATCTGAAGGAGCAAGGTCTAGTGAATACAGCAGGTGGGTTAATACTTCCCAGCCAAGATCTTTTAACATGTCTTTAACTGGTTTTGAAGTGTGTGATGGTGCATCATCATGAAGCAAAATTAATTTGCCATGTCTTCTGGCACATTCTGGTTGTTTTATGATCAAAGCATGGTTCAAATTGATTATTTGTTGTTGGTAGTGATCAGTATTAACGGTTTCACCTGGTTTTAGAAGCTCATAATACACCACAACTTCCTGATCCCACCAAACACAAAGCATTGTCTTCTTTCCAAAGCGATTTGGCCTTGCAGTCAATGTTGATGGTTGTCCTGGATCAACCCATGATTTTGTGCGTTTGGAATTCTCAAAATAAATCCACTTTTCATTGCCAGTCAGAATTTGAGGCAAAACAACAACAACAACAACAAAACCTTTCTTTAGTGCTGTTGAAGCAACATTTTACTGATGACTTTTTGGTTTTCCGTTTGTCTTTCGTTCAGTTGATGAGGCACCCATTTTCCTTCCTTTAAAATCTTTTCCATTGCTTGTAAATGATAGGAAATTGTTTGCTGAGCAATGTTTAATCTTTCTGCAAGTTGTTTTTGAGTTTGATTGCTTGTAATTGTTGGTCTTCAAACTTTTTCGGTTAACCTGGATGTTCTTTGTCTTTCACCTTGAAATCATCACTTTTAAGTGTTTAAACCAGTGTTCACAAACATGAGATGAAGCATGTTCACAATAAGCTTCCTGAAGTATACAATAACTTTTTCTTCAAAATAACGAATTAAAACTTCCCGCAAATGCTCTATTTTTTATTTTTTTGGCACAAAATTCAACATTTTAAGTGTAAAAACATCTAGGATGTTAACACCTTCAGCAAATTTGACATACTGAAGCTTGCTGTCAATACAACAAAAATCACATACATATAAAATCTCATATATATTAACATATGTGTAATTCCATCTATTGAAAAAAATCCGTATTATTAACTGGCAAACCTAGTAAGTCATTACAAAATACAAAAAGGAAGCATGGAAAATCATCCTCTGTCATAGAGTCTGTTATTCAGCTATCAGATGCTAAATATGTATATATACTAGAGGTTTGGTGCACAAAATTCGTGCATGGGTAGGGTCCCTAGGCCTGGCCAGCGATCAGGGCCTTCTGGCTACTGGCTGGGGCTTTCCTTCATTCCTTGCCTCCCCCTGGTGTTCAGTGCATGTCATAGCAAGCGATCAAACTCCTAGTCGAACTCATGAGGGGACACTTTGCATAAGAGATAGATAGATAGATAGATAGATAGATAGATAGATAGATAAATAGATACTGCTGTACTAATTTTCAAAGCCATACTTTCTTGTTATAGCTATAACACAAAAAGTTTCCTGTGTTCACATTTCAAATGTCCTCTGAATCATGAAGCTCTACTTCTTCATTCAGCCAATGCTACACGTGTTTTTTTCCTAGAGTATGGTTAAACTGTTTGAAAATCATCATATGCAACCAGGTCCTACATGCTGCTCTGGATATCAGGGGTCCACCTGTGTTCAAATCAGGGCCTTAATTATCTATCCACACACTGTTTGATAGTCTTGCTCATCCCAGGACATACCTGCCATCTATAATTTTTCATGTCAGCTTCTGAAATTTCAGAAATGTTCCTATGCTGCAGTCCATGGGACATTCAAGCTGTTCTACATCAAAATAACTTGTACATGAGCCTTAGCTGGTTTAGCTCAGTGGATAGAGCTTCGGCCTGTAGACAGAAGTGTCCCAGTTCAATTCCTGATCAAGGGCATTTGACCTGGTTGCAGGCTCAATCCCCAGTAGGGGGTATGCAGGAGGCAGCCAATCAATGATTATCTCTCATTACTGATGTTTTTATTGCTCTCTCCCTCTCCCTTCCTCTCTGAAATCAATAAACATGTATTTTTAAAAAATTGTGCCAAAGGAGGGATAGCTGTGACCATCAATCTCAAGCATGTCACACGTAGCAGAGCATAGAACAGAAGGTAGCTCCTCACTTCATCTCTTACCCTGACTTCACCTTCTTTCTACTGTGATCTTAGGAACTCTCCCATACCCCTCAACCTCTGCACAAGATGCTTGCTTTATTTCACTGATTTAATTGAATCTGACTGATTTCTGAAAGGAGCTGCTCACACCTTACATCACACAGCTCTGAAGGTAGCAATGGGGAAGGATGGTATAGGTAAAGGCTTAGTATTATTTTGGTTTCTCCAGTACTCTCAAGGATAAGCATATTTTTCCTCTGAGGCAGATACCATACTACCCTTTATCTCTGTCACATGCTGACTTCCTGGTCATTTCTCAACATTTATCAAAAACTCTGGTACCAGCTCACAATATTTTTCTCTATCCAATTCCTGCTAGGATTCTGGAAAAGTTGATTGTTCATGCAGATAACTTTTCTAATAATAGAAAGCTTCCTGGTTCTTGATTTCTAAATTTAGTGACCTTAACTTCTTCTAATCCATTTGGGCACCTAAATCCATCCTGGTGCCCATAGTAAGCATTTCTGGGCTGGGCAGGAGGCTGCATTTTGCACCATGGGGTCTTGGCAGTGTTGGCTGCGATTTGGTAGGGTGTCACTCTGGGGTGGTGGCAGGGTCTGTGTCCCACTTGGGGGAAGCCGAATGTTGATTTGTAGGCGTCAGGTCCATGGTGCTGTTTATTTTTAAATGGCCAGTGTTTGTCATGGCAGCTCCTGCTTTGAGAGTCTGCCCCTTGGTGGTCAGTGCGCATCATAGCTTCCACTTGGAGGGAAAGATGGACACTTAGTCTTTTATATATATAGATATCCAATAGATGCTTTTCAACTTGTACTTCATAGGCTCCTTTTGCTCACTTAACAGTATCAAGGACTTTCTTCCTGAAATTCTGCTACCCCGGTTTCTATAATATTTCTATCACCTTTTCCACTCCTTCTTCCTTGGTCACTTTGGTGGGCTCATCTTAGTTGGTACTCTGCAGGGTTCAGTCCTGAATGCTCTTTTCTTTTCACAATGATCTACCCCTTTAGGTGATCTCATTTATTCTTTAAAAATATTTTTTAATAATGTATTAATTTAATGTAATATATTCTTTTTTAAATAAGTCTCATCTACTCTTAATAAAAATTTACTCCTTAAAAACCTGCTCTCTCTGGATATCAGATATAGATTAAGAAATTATTATTAATCTTGTTAGGTGTCATAGCAACACTGTAGTTATGTTTTTTAAAAAATCCTTACCAATTAGAGAAGCATTCTTAAAGACTCACAGATAAAATTATATAACTAGGATTTGCTATAAATTACTACAGCAAAACAAAAAGAGCGAGTATAAAACAAGATTGGCAAGATGTTAAAAGCTGGATGATGGGTATGTGAGGGTACATTATACTGTTTTCTCTAATTTCTGAACTTTTTACAATTTCTATAATTAAAAAAATGTTTTTAAAGCACAAAATCCCCTTGGATCCTTGTTCTGTATTTTCTATTTCAAATACTGACAGCTTCACCTGCCCAGTTTCCCAAGCAAAAACCTTATCCATGGCTCAACTTTTTTACTGTTCTTTTAAGTTGAATCATTGACCAAATTTTATTTATTTTACCTACTCTTAGGTTCTCAAATCTACCTGTTCTTGTTTGTCTCCACTAATTTCCATACTCGGGCTCTCATCTCCTTACCTAATAATAGACAAACATGTAAAATGACCATACCTCCGCTATGCCCACAGCCAATCAGTGAGTATGCAAATTAACCCAACAAAGATGGTGGGTTAATGTGCATATGCAGGCATGGAGTGGTCAGGAGGGGTGGAACACCTGCTATGGGGAAGGGGGTACAGAGGAGGGAGCTACAGGAGTGGTGCTCCGGACAGAAGCAAGGACTTACCAGCTCCCGGGCGGGCTGGGAACAGGAACCTGTCGGCTCTGGGGCCGCTGGGAGTGAAGCCAGGGGAAGGAAGGCCTATTTTTGCATGAATATCGGGCCTCTAGTTCTTACATAACTCCACAAAAAGACACCTAACTTCCAATATTATCTCAATTAAATATTCTCCACTAAAGTGATGAATATAAAATACAATTTAATTACATCATTCTCAGGCTTAAAAACCTTTAACTGTTTCCAACTTCCACAGCCATCTCTCAAAATTGGGCACATATATATGATGGTTTTTATAATGTATCCAGGAGATTATGCTGTAGTCTAGCATGGCAACAATGAGGAGGCTCCATACTCTTATGTGTTCCTGGGAAAATCCCTCCCTACCTCCTCCTCATTACTGATAACCTCCTCATTACTATCTTGACACCAGCATTCACCCCAATGAAGTATACAACCCTATTTATATCAGTCACCAAATGATCACTCATCCTCAGAATCTAGTTACTTTGAAATTCTGGCATTTCCTCTTCTGACTTTTTCTCTTAAGCCCCTCAAATTTCAGATATCCTTTTATTATGGCCTGTGAATTAACTCACTATCATTAGCAAAATTCATTCTTCTATAAGTGATTTCTCACCTCTTCTGTTCTAAATGAAATCTAGTTCTCTGAAAACACCTGTTTTCTCTGCAATCCTCTCAAAGGGTTATTTTTATCATCCATATTCATTGTACCACTAAGCCTAAAATAAAAATATCTGTTCTCATTGCTGCTTCTAGATCATTTTCCTCTCTCCTTTCTAAAATTCTCTCAGCTCTGAAATGCACTGCATGTGAATATACCACCTCTACTCTTCTTTGTTGCAGTCACTAGCAGACTCAAAGGTCACTCCATTAACTGGCTTTCTGACATTACTTTTATAATTCTTTGTGGCTTAAATGTACAACCAAAGAACTTCTAATACCCTGGAACCTCAGGTACTTTACTGGTGTCTAGTTCAATGACCTTGGTTTCCATCCTATCCTTGCAATACTCACTACCATGTATCCAGATATTATTGTTAGTAAATAACCTTTCCAAAATATTAACTTTAAGCATCGTCTTCTTTAACCTCTGATATTTTCAAGCTCACTTGTTTTAGGAACCTAAGTCCAACATCTTGTGAACTATATCAGGACCTACAGTTTAGTGATCCTATCATCTTTTCACTGTCTCTCACTTTCAGTTTGTCCTAGCTTCCCTCCTTAGCTTAAATCCTTTGCATACATGCTCAATACTCTTGCCTCTCCTTGATTTGTAGAGCTCAGTAATTCTCAATACCCCAACCTAATTAAATCCAATTTTCCTCCAACACTGCACCTGTATTTGTGCAGATGAGCATGGTAAAGAAAACTAACAACCACAATTAAAGCTCTAACTTGAAATTCATGACTATCTATCTTAGGTACATATTTTTCTATACTTCAGATTAGTTCCCTAATACAGAACCTCAGAACATTTAAAAATACTGTTTATGCATACAGATGAGTTGCTTTTAAAATAAAATGTACTCATTTCTCTAGTTATTTCGAAAGTATTTATCATGAGCCTTAAAAGTAAGGATATTCTTTGGCATAGAAGTTCCACTTCTAGGAATTTAACATTAAAGAGATATGCAAAAAAGCTACGCCCCCCCCAAAAAATATGCAAAGATTTGGTTGCAAAAATTCTTACCACAGACTTAATTAAAAAAAGAAAGTTGAAGTATTTTATTTTAATATATTTTTATTGATTTCAGAGAGGAAAGGGAACGAAAGAGAAAAACATCAATGATGAGAAAGAATCATCTATCAGCTGCCTCCTGCATGCCCCCTACTGGGAATTGAGCCCATAACCTGGACATGTGACCTGAATGGGAATCAAATTGTGACCTCTGGATTCATAAGTTGATGCCCAACCACTGACCCATGCCTGTTGGGCTGGAATATTTTATAATAACCAAAAAAAATTTCAAAAATCTAGATGTTGAACTACATGACCCAGATTAAATACATTATGCTAAATCCATACCAAGGAATACTATTAAACCAATGAGAAAATATGCTAAAAGAAACAAAGTAATTATAAAAGAGAATGTATAATATGATAGAATTTTTAAAAAACATTATTATGTAAGTGCTTATTTGCTTATGACTATAAAAACCAAAAAGAAATCTGGAAGGTATTAACCTATATATATAAAAGCCAAGTGCCCAGTATGCTGGAATGACTGGAACAAATGGTTGCTATTATATACACTGCAGCAGGCCAACCAGCCCAATCAAGGGGTGGCCCCTCCTCCCAGCCGGATTGGGGGGTGGGGCTGGCTGGCCAACCACTGGAGGTCCCTCCCCCCAGCCAGCCCTGCCCCTGATTGGGCCCTGATCAGGGGCGGGGCCGGCGGCCAACCTCCCACAGCTTCTCCCCAGGCTGGCCAGGCCCCAATAGGCCCCCTGCACTCCAAATGGGGGCGATAACAAATAGCTAATCTTCTGCATCCCCCCTCGCCTTGCCCGCCTGATCAATTCCCATCAGGATATGCACAAATTCATGCACCAGGACTCTAGCATTATTTACATTTAGGTAAGGGCATTGTTATTTATTTTCATTTTGTTTAACTGTGTTTCACAAAAAAAATACGTATTACTAATAAATATATTAACTTACATGCTCAGATAAGGTACATGAGTATACAGCAGGATGACATTCTAGATTACAGAATATTTTATAACAGATTAAGTTAGCTGTACTTACTATTATTTCAGATGCAAAAGATCTTAAAGGATCATTTTCAGCTTCTTCAGACTGCTCAAGGAATTGTGCTGTCAGCAAAGGGCATTTCAAGCTTTTGAAACAACTAAGGTATAAGAAATGGGTAACTATGTATATAGCACTTCCTAAGTATAAAACACTTACTTTGATAAATATATCTAAGTTAATTTAACATGAAAAATAACATAAACACCAACAACTCAATGACTTGTCAAACTGATGATGTAAGATTGATGATGTAAGATCCTTCTTTCTAGTAATGGGAAGAGCATGAGAAAACCATATTCAATGCAATAGGATTCAGTTCTGTGTCTGGACCATACCAATGGATACTGAATGTTTGAAGACCAATGCTAGTCCATGATGCAGTTTTTGTTAGCTCAAGGGAAAACTGGGACAATGTAGTAATATTCTGTAAAGTTGTACTTATTTAAAAAACCAAACTATTCTGTGATTAAGAATATCTTTTCTCTCATGAAATAATGGGTTTCATAAATAGTAAATACATTTTAATGTCCTAACGTGACAGAGTAGAAAGCTAACAGTAGTTTTAGTCTCTTAGATTTTAAAAATAAAATTATTGTTCCAGATAATTCAATAATCTAGTTTAGCACTGTCCAACAGTAATAAAATGCAAGCTTCATATATAATTAACCAAATATATCTGAACTTTATCATTTTAACATGCTATCAGTATAAAAATTATTGAGGTATCCTAGTATTTTTTTATAACAAGTATTTGAAATCCAAGTGTATTTTACATTTACAGCACATCATAATTTGGGTTAGCTATATGTCAAGTGCTTGAAAGCCATATTGAACAGTGCATTATTGGTCTATAATATCCCCAGATTGAATGCTCCACACTGATTTTGCAGTCAAGTTAGATGTTAAATGGTCTGGTGCTTCCTCTGCTTTCAAAGGGAAAGTTAAAACAAAATTTTCCCAAAGCAGAACAGCTCCTTTGAGCTGCCTCTCTCTATTTTATCAGCTTCTATTATTCACTTACTCTGATGAGTAAAGGCAATTTATAAAATACAAAGCAAATGAAATAAATGGATTTTGGTTTTTAATTTTAAAAAATATCAGTGCCTCATTAAATGCCCATGTTTTATCAACTGAACCCTATATTCTTTGAAAATTCAAATTTTGAAACTAGGTTTATATTTCCATTGCAAACAAATAAAACAAAGAAACATAACTGAAGTCCATTGTGAAATGTTCCTAAAAATATACTTACAATTTCAGTAATTCATCCTTTAACCTTTGATTTTCCAGTGAGTTTTCTTTGTCATCAGTGAATTCTTTCACAAAAGGCTTTGTGAACTCTATTAAGGCCTTGCAACACTGACAAAGGCCATAGTCATCTGCTTGTATTTGTTCTTTTGAGTACGGAACAGGAAGAAGAGAAAGCTGACTCCAAATGGTAGACAATGCTAATCCAACTGAATATGACTTGTTGCTATGAAGTTTCTGTATCACTAAAACAGAGACCAAGTTGTTACTTGAGGTAGCCTCATCATGCACACTGAACATGGGACAAGTCCAGTTAATGTAGAATTATAACACTTTTTATTCATATTTTAACAAGTCTGGAATCAGAGTAATATGATAGCTTAATTGGCAGTGTTTTTATTCCCTTTCTTTGTGATACATAAAATAATGGAGCATGTTACAATTATGGCACTTTACAACAGATGCCATGAGATCTTATTTAGGTAATAGAGGCCCAGTGCACAAAATTTGTCCTTCAGCCCAGCCTGTTCCCTCTCCAATCTGGGACCACTTGAGGGATGTCCAACTGTCCTTTTAGGTCCGATCCTACCTGGGCCTAAATGGGCAGTCAGACATCCCTCTCACAATCCAGAATTGCTGGCTTCCAACTGCTCACATACCTGCTTTCCTGATTGCCCCTAACTGCTTCTGCCTGCCAGCCTTATCATCCCCTAACTACCCCCCTGCCAGCCTGTTTGCCCCTAACTGCCCTGCCCTGTGGGACTGGTCACCCTCAACTGCCCTTCCCTGCTGGCCTGATTGCCCACAACTGCCCTCCTCTGCAGGCCTGGTCCCGCCAACTGCCCTCCCCTGTTGGCCATCTTGTGTCCACATGGGGGCAGGATCTTGTGACCACATGGGAGCAGTCATCTTGTGTGTGGAGTGATGGTCAATCTGCATATTACTCTTTTATTAGATAAGATAGAGGCCTGCTGTCGGGTGGGCGCCAGCTGGTTTGCCTTGAAGGGTATCCTGGATGAGGGTGTGTGTTCTCTTGGGGCGTGGGTGGCCTGGGCGATGAGCCTGTGGTAGTTTGCAGGTTGGCCACACACCCCAACAATCCAAGCAGAGGCCCTAGGATCTGGGGTTGATTTATCTTCTACAATTGAAACTTTGTAGCTTGGAGCAGAGCCAAGCCTTCTGCTTGGACAGTCATTGAAACTTTGTTGCCTTAAGTGCCAGCCAGGGTGTATGGAAAGCTTGGCTTCCTCCATCGCCAGGGGCAACCCAAGCATCTTTCCTGCTCTCTGTGACCATAGCCATCTTGGTTGGGTTAATTTGCATACTCGCTCTGATTGGCTGGTGGGCATGGCTGGTGGGTGTGTCTTGTGAGCGTAATGGTAGTATTGCATATTACTCTTTTATCAGATAGGATGTTTACAATAGGTTCCATACTTAAGACAGAAACACGTTTTTCCATATATTTTGGCTGTATAAAATAAGTGAAAGTGTCTTGTAAACTGTAAGATACTGTGTAAATGGGAGACTGAATATTTCTAGAATACGAATTATTTCAAGTGGTGTAAAGCTGCTGGGCATTCACATTTAAAACAAATTTACTCTAATTTCTGATTCTGGGCCCTTCCATCAGACTCTGAAATTATATGCAGGTCATAAAATTAAAAAGCAGTCTCTTTCCAAGGATAAATTCTGCCTGCTTTTGCCAAGACCCCTTACTTACCAATACTGTTACAGCACTTAGCCATGAAGCCTTTTCTTTCTAAACCTGTTGTTTCATTTTTCATAGTATTCTTGTTGTTCTCAACCCTAACCTCCCAATGCCGAGAGTGAGAAATGCCCTGCTTGATACTGTTTTTAACCAACATACTCTCACAATGCTGTTAGACTGAGTACTGCAGACACCACAGAGGCAATCTCTTAAATATGTTTACAGAGAAAATTCTAGAATGTAATTTGCAGATAAGAAGGTTAGACAAAAAACTAAGTTACAACACAGTACATGAAAATCAGCATGCCTATCAACACAATATTTACTGATATATACCACTCTAAGTCAGATATTGTTATCTTTCTATGAGCAGTTGGATTCCACTTGGCATTGCTATGACTAGTTTAAGCAGAGTATTCAATAATTAGTCATAAACTTTACTTTGGTATACTGTGTCAGAAGCCAATTCCCACATGTTAGCAAGGCTGAATCACCTGGAAATGGCTGAGGGCATTTCCTCAAACCTGAAAAGGATGCAAAAATTGATTGTTTGCTGCCAGGCAGCTAAGGGCATCTTAATCTACATGTTATTGCTTTCTCCTGGCCAAACACCTGAACAGCCGGAGGTAATTCTTCCAAACCTGATAATCTAATGGATTCTGTATATCAAATCCTGGCCTTTGAAGTGTATATCTACTTTGCGTTAGGACAATTTGTGTTAATAAAAAGCAAAGGATCCTGAGACAAGAGGAACTTAGATCATTTAGCTAAGCCTGCTCTGGCTCCCCCAAATGCCTTCCAAAATTATGTTTCATCTCTGTACTCTTATTTAATTTATACACAGTACTTATCTGGATTTCTGAACCCTTCCATATGCTGGATCAAGACCCTCGGCATTAAATGGCGCTCGAGACAAAGATGGAAATTTGGAGAAGAATTTGCCTGAGCAATAAAACAGCACCATTAATGGTGGAAAGATTAACTGTGCGTAAAGCCCATGTCAGCTTCGAAAACCTGCAGATCTGTAACTGTGTGGATGATACTTTTTGTTTAAGTCAGATTATAATGGGGAAGGATTTGGTTAAAGGCAAAATTCATCTTCAATGTGGCTTCTTATTCAAATCATAAAAATACCTAATTTGTATTGAGGATCAAAGTTTTGAAATTTCTAAAAAACTGCTGGATCCTCAGCTTCTGATCTCAAAAGTGGCTGGAGAGGGTGGAGCTAACACCTCTGCCACAAAAATATTCCCTTATGCATTGTTTAAGAACTATAGAAGAACACATTGGGAAAAGCATAATTTGGCGAAAATAACTGTAAGGGCTAGTCATTACTTTGAAAAGCGAAATAGGAAAAAATTTTAAATCTGTCTTTATCTATTAAGCATCCCTTTAATTGGCAAAAGAAATGTGGCAGAATTAGTTGTTGAATTTTCCCCCAAAGCAATTAGGGTGTGGGGGAAGGGAGACACGTGGCTGGCTTCTCAAGGCAATCCCTAAAGAAAAACTGTGGCTCTTTTAAAATTTCCAGCCAGGTGGCAAGTAACCAGCATGAAAGATAGCAATTTTCCATTTGAATAGCTACAAGTTTGCTTCTTGACTCCTCCCACCCCCAACAGAAAAAATATGGTCATTTTAAAGTCAAGTGGTTAAGCCCTTGCCAGCCAAAAACAGTTTTCCCCTGGCAGCAACCTCTTAAGGAAAAATCTGGTCATTTTAAATTAGGCAGGTAGGCCAAAGTTTACCACAGGCAGCAATCTCTAAGAAAAGAATGTGGCCAATTTACATCAAAATAGACCAAAGTAGGCCAGATCTGTTTTGCCAGCCTCAAATGTGGTTTTCCAGAGCCACTGGCAACTTAAAACTTTAAAGTTTACTAAATCAAATAATAATAATCTGAATCAAATGTTCAATTATCTGAATTTGCCTCATAACAAAATCTAGATAATAGTCTTAAATCTATTGATTAAATGTCTTGTATTTTTGAAATTTATTCTTAAAATATAAATGTATTACTAATCTGAGAAATACTAAATATTTTACTTGCCAGCTCTAAAAGTTTAAGGTTCAAATTAAATTAGGAGAAATTATATAGTTGTGGTAACCAAATGCCTAAAGTATAGAAATTTATTTTTGAAAAAATTATTTTTCTGTTTTCTCTGAATTAGAAAATCAAAATATGTTGCTTATTGGTCTAATTAAAAAAGGATTAATTCTGTGATCTCAACCAAATTTTTAATACAAAAACCAGTTAAAATTTAATTTATATTCTTTAAGATAATTATAAAAAGTATATAATCTTTAAATTAGATATGTGTGTGTATCTATCTATTTATCTATACTAATAAAAGAGAAATATGTAAATTGACTGTGCCTCCGAAACGCCCACCAGCCAATCAGGAGGAAATATGCAAATCAACATGACAAATATGGCGGCAGCCCTGCCCACCCCCAGCCGCTCCAAGTGTGGAGCAGCCAGGAAGGCCAGGACGCCTGCCAAGAAGGGGAGGGCAGGGGGCAGAGGGAGCCAGCTGGAGTCAGCGAAGCCTGCAGACTCTGGTCAGAGTCAGCTAAAGTGGAAGGCGGTAGCCAGAGCAAAGGCCTGGATCCTGGGTGCCAGAGAAAAACTAATACAGGCAGCCAGGTGAAGGAAGTCCTATTGCATGAATCTTTGTGCAATGGGACTCTAGTATATATATATTTGATGGTCTTTCTAAGTTAAATTTCAAAGCTATAACCGAGGGATCCTTTTGGAACATTTCATGAGCCCTGAAATGTTTTCAAAGAATTTGTTCTCTCTTCTTAAAAGAAATATTTTGAATTTAGCCAATCTAACATACTTTGAGATCATGTAAAAAACTTTATTAAATAAAAATTAATAACTATATTTTACTTATATACATGTTTTATTTTTATTTATTTATTTATTTTTTAATATATTTTATTGATTTTTTACAGAGAGGAAGGGAGAGGGATAGAGAGTTAGAAACATCGATGAGAGAGAGATATCAATCAGCTGCCTCCTGCATACCCACTACTGGGGATGTGCCCACAACTAAGGTACATGCCCTTGACCGGAATTGAACCCAGGACCTTTCAGTCCGCAGGCCGACGCTCTATCCACTGAGCCAAACTGG